>JANHFX010006383.1:0-31254 GCA_027560015.1 Chloroceryle amazona
CCAGTCAGGAGGGCCAGTGCAGCGGGCAGCCCGGGACTCCCGGGCCCGAGGAGTCCCGAGGTCTGCCCGGGCCGGGGAGGACTTTTCCCATGAGTTGCTGGGTTCCTGTCCTTTGCAGAGCGCTTGTGTCTTCCGCTTCCCTGGTGAAAGCTCAGAGCACCCGTGGACGCAAGTAGATAAAAATATAATGAGGGCTTCAGCTCTCGTGTCAGCTGCCTCTTAAAAGTGCTGGTTTAGGCTGATCATACAAGGCATCCTCCATAGTTTAATTATCGTAATATTATAAAATATTTAGTGTTTGGGAAAGTTTCTTTGCAAATTTTTAATTGGTGTACGTCTTGCTAAGAGTGTGCTTATACAGATGTTCAGGAAAGAGCAGGTATGCCTAGGCAGAATCTTGCTTAAGATAAAATCTTTGGCTTCTCCATTCACCCTTGTGTTTCTTTAGATTTGTCTGTTCAAACCAGAAAGCGTAGTTTGGTTTAATAGTGTGATAGAGAGGATGAGGAGCCCTGGAGTAAAGATCCGTACTATAGGCTCATTACCATAATGATCTTTGGAATCTTGACTGCAGTTAACTTTCCAGTTGGCTCTAGTCTCTTCTGCTTGCTCTTAGTCTTGAAATAGAACAATGTACCAAAGTGTTAGAGTTGTAAATAAGTCAGATGCTAAATGTTGAACGTGTTAATGCTGAATTTGTAATTTATTTCTTACAGGGGATATCTTGACAACATAACAGCAATTGGGCCCAGAACAGTTGGAAGTCCAGAAAATGAAGTTCTTGCAGTTAACTACCTCTTAGAACAAATTAGGGCGATAGAAAGAGAAAGCACAGATGCTCACAGGATATCTGTAAACGTACAGAGGCCCACAGGCTCCTTCAGCATTGACTTTCTAGGTGGCTTTACTAGTTACTATGCAAACATAACCAATGTTGTAGTGAAGCTGGAACCCCGAAATGGAGCTGAGCATGCAGTGTTATCCAATTGTCACTTTGATTCCGTACCAAATACCCCGGGTATGTCCACGCGTTCATTCTACATTTCTGCATATTATGTGAGCCAGGGAGCTTTGACTCGCTGTCTCCTCATACCCAGTAGTCTTAGAGCCACATGTGGGAGTATGGCATGTTTCAACTAGTCTGCTTGATTTTTAGGTAGATTCCATATTTAGAGTGACAGGTTGATCCTGTTAAAGTCAGGATTTTACTCACTTTGTGGTGGGCAGCAAAATACAGGTACTAAAGTTTCTAGAAAGGTTGGTTATATATCTACCTTTCTTGTAATTCACCGCTTATGCATGTAGTTCATGTGCTGCTTCCACCTGTCATTCAGGTCTTTCCATACTCCTGTACTGATTTAATTCTGTCTCTCCTTTCTCAGGAGGCTTTGTGCCAGTGACTGTTCCCACCCCCACTAATCAGCCTTTATTTTTCCCTCCTTTTTCTGGTATTGTGCTTTATCTCAAATTTTTAGTGTGATATCCTTAAGCTACGTTATGCGTTCGAAGCGTCTGTCTCAAAAGAGTGTGATGATCAAAGATAAAGGTTCTGTTGCCTTGGTAGCATGTACATCTCTCTTGACACTACTTTCACTGTCACTGCTGGATACTCTGGTTCTTGTCCCTATGCATTTTTATCAGTCTGACCACGTTAAATAATTATTGCAGCAAGGGTGTAAAGAGCTTTGCAAATACATGGTTTAAACAGTGCCAGGAAGGTAGGGAACTGAAAACTGCACAAAAAATTTTGTTTTAACACTCAGCTACAGGTGTGTACCTGTTTTTGCAGTTGAAAAATACCTACAGATTTCAATTGCCAACAGCACAGCTTTTACTGAAATGTCTTCATTTAGACACCACATGATACCTTTTTTGGGTGGGGTAAACCTTTTCTTCTTTGTCACATACAAAGAGACCTCAGTAAACAGTTGAGTATTAGCTAAAGAAGCAAAGCCTTTTCTGTACTCTTTGTGCTTTTTTGTTGTTTTTTTTTTGTCAACAAATAATACACAGAACTTCTGTTTTTCATCAATCATATTTAGGCAAGGTGAGTTTCCAAATTAAGCTTAATAACTGCATGATTATCATACAGACAATTGATCTAGGAACTGCAGAGATGTTAATTGCTGTATTTATAGTCAAAATATAGCTGCCTAGACTTAGAATACTTCACAAGCGTAATACAGTGATTATTGAAAACTATCCCTCTGATTAATGCCCTCTGCAAATTGTGTGTCCACTTTTATGGGTTGTAAACCAGGATTATGTCTATTACTTCCTTTACAGTTACTCAGACAGTAAAATATTCCACCAACCTTGCACAGAGATGCCAAAAAATAACAGTGATATTTGTAGGATTATACAGAATTCTGTGGAACCCATCTGTATGCTTGCCCATAATCACAAACAGCCTAGCCCTTCATCACAACAGTGAGGAACTGCTCTGCCTTTTGTTTTCTTAGTTTTTGTTTTCTTAGTGTGAAACTTGCACATAACCTAATTGAGAAACTTTTGTTTTCTATTCCTGTATTTCTGTAAGTTACTTGCTTGCTGGTTTTTGTTGTGTGGTTGTTTTTTTGTTGTTCGCATGGGGTTTATTTTATTTATTTGTATTTGTTACTGGAAGTGTGTTGTTTAACCAGAATCAGCAGGACTCAGTGATCAATGAGTAATATATTTGAAAATCAGATAATAAAATGTAATTTGCTCATGATGCTTATGCATGCAAGATGGGTAAAGCAAAACTCAGTAAACCATTGGGGCTTCAATGTTAAAAAGTTTGAGTTCCTTGTGAAAGAAAAACATAAACTCCTAAAACATGTCTCTTGTTCTAATGGTATGAGTTTTCAGTTTATATGGCATGTTTTATTTTTTCTAATAAACTTGAAGGCAAAAACATCCTTGAAGTTATCATCACAGACACAGCTAACATGTTTTTCGTAGGGATATTTGCCATAAAACCTCTTTTAACCTCCTATCAGTTTTGCTGTATATGAAGTACTTGATGAGGCTTTCTGTGAGCTTGTGTCATAGTCTCTGGCTACATGCCTGCTTTAATCAGATGTAAATCTGTACTTCTGTTGAAACCAATAACATTTTTCTTAGCTTCACATCAAGGCAGGTAAGTGATTAATCTCACTGAAAGCTGCAGTCGCCTCTCATCTGAGTTTTCAACACAACAGAAGTTAGATAAAAGAACTTGGTGTGGCTAAGAGTGGGCTAATGATAAGTTTAGGTAGCAATATAATCAGGGCTTTAAATCAGGTATTTGCCAGGATCTTTTTGGAAAGCTTTTGGCAGAGCAAGGCATTAATTTCTGAGAAATAGATTGGAGATCAGTGTTTTGGAAAATAATTAATTTTATAGTAAGCCAAGGCTAAAATTTAGACCGAGATTGATGTTTGTATCAGGAATGTGCCTTTTTTCATGGAAGGGGCAGATATGTCTAAATTTTGCTAAGTTACAATCTCTGGAAAAGCTGCTTTTTTTAATGTGTAAATTCAACAGTTTTAGCAACTAATGAGTCTGCCCTAATAGCCTGCTGAGGCCTGACTGCACTGTCGTTGTCAGCCTGGTGCACATCAGCATCATACATGCAACCCTGGCTTAAAGGAATGATGTTAAATTTCTCTGCTCCAAATTTTCTTGATTAGAGTGAGGTAGGGGCATGCTACTGCTTGCACCAAAGTGAGGAAGATGAGACCTTGGCTAAAAGATGGATGTTTAATCAAGATTTAAAAGAAATGGCAATGCATGGGAGGAGTCGTAAGGAAGTAAGTCTAGAATAGTGTTGGATGAGAAACTCAAAGGGAACAGGCTATTGGGCTCAGAGCAAAAGGAGTCTTCTGCACAGAAGGAAGAGTGGTAGAAAGCATATGATCATAAAAATACTGTATTATAATTTATACCTTCATTTTAAGAATGTTTTAAAGGTGTGAATTCTGGTGTTTCCTTCATTTTGCAGTCTTGGCCTTATGTTGCTTACAGGCTTTGTCCACTTGCATTCTACACTGTCACAATGCATTCAAGTTTTACGGTGACTCATGGGGGAAAGCTTACTTTTTAAAATTTGAGTATGCTATAAATGAAAATTAAGTCCTTGTTTATTTGTATTGTTCTTAGAAAAAATAGGTAATGGTCACTTTGCTTACTTAGTAACCTGGTTAGTCTATTCTTCTTGAACGATAGTATTGGATCTGATATCTTGTACTTCACTTGATCAACTTTTAGTATTATTTTCCTTTCTGTTGTTGCTTTTAGCTAGTACAGACACAGGGTGCAAGCAATAACAGAAAATATAACAAATCTCACATAATTGTACCTCCGTTAGATTAAATGACTGGGATAGCATAAAGCTTTTTTCTTCTTGCGTACTTATTGCAATTGCGTGATGTATGCCATACTTTTCTGTTGATTATTTTAAGGTGCCAGTGATGATGCTGTCAGCTGTGCAGTGATGCTTGAAATACTTAACACACTTTCAAAATCATCAGAGCCTCTGCAACATGCTGTCATATTCTTATTTAATGGTGCAGAAGAAAATATTTTGCAGGTGAGAATATGCCAGAATTACAAAATATACATCAAAACTATGTATTAAGACTCTGACAAAGGAAAGAGTAACTGCAGATATGACTCGTGTTTAAGCTGTTGAAATATTAGCTAAATGCCAGTCTTAGAATTCTGAGGAAAATGTATTTGACTTTAAAGGGAAAAATATGCTTACAATAAAAATATTTTCTGTATTAATTTGGTTAGAACACTTCAATTTTCTGCATCTGTTTATGTTCTAAGTGATTTGGCTGCCTTGTCTGATCTTGAGTTATGATCTTATGTGATAGGAAATAACATTTAGGCTGGTCTGAAAGATATTTGACCTGCATTTGTTTTTTGTTTTCCCATCAAGGCTAGTCATGGCTTCATTACACAACATGAGTGGGCCAAGTCAATCAGAGCTTTTATTAACCTGGAGGCAGCAGGTGTAGGAGGAAAAGAACTTGTTTTTCAAACAGGTATGGGCTTGCATTGTGTCCATTTTCCACAGTAGGATAATTTGATAATAAACAGTGTAGGTTTGAAGGAGTATTGGAGGTTATTCATAAGCAAGACAGGAGAACCTCTGTGCCTCTTTCACAGCCCTGTACAGCAAATAGTTGCTCTCTGTTTTAGATACATGTAGACTAAAGTTTTGTCACAGAAGTAGCCTCGTAGACAGCAAAGCCTTTGTACAACAGAATTACAAAGTTGTGTTTCCCTTTTACATCCAGGTAATAAAAAGAAAGATTTGTGTATCTCGTGTATCTTGCGTACTCATACTTTCATATGCTTTATTTAATTTTGACAGCAGTTCTTTCAAAATCTTTGCAGGAAGATGTTGACATTAGAACTCCATCTGCTGCTCAGAAAGCAGCAAAACCTCTGTGTTTCGTAGGCTACAATTTAAGTTCTACTCCATTCACGTTGGACTCCAGGTTGTGGAGTCACCTTCTCTGGAGCCATTCAAAGCCCACCTGGACATGTTCCTGTGTGACTTGCTCTAGGTGATCCTGCTCTGGCATGGGGGGTTGTACTAGATGATCTTCCAAGATCCTTTCCAACCCTGAATGTTCTGTCATTCTGTGACTGCCAACTTCCTTTTACTGCTGGAGCTGCTTAATTGTTTACTTTCACTTAATGCTTTAGTGGAGAGACTTTTCCCTAAACAGCAATTATGAGGTGTGAAACATAGATAATAAATTGGAAACTCTGCTAGAGGTTGTGGCATCTTCATTAGTGCTGGGTCTTCTTTGGGTAGATGGCTTATCTACTCTGCCACTAAACACCCAAGACATTAGTGAGTTGTTTTTTTCTCCAGTGGTAACTAGCTTTTTATCTCAAGTGTGAGTCTTTCACAGCCAACACAAATGCACTTAGTATATACATGTAGGATAGCAACCTTAAAACTAGTGAGTTCCTTTGCACTATTTGTTTGTTACCATGAAGACACCATATTAACTGAAGTTCAAAAGGTGCTTGTTGTGTACTTTCTGCTCATCTTTTGTTAGGACCTGAAAATCCTTGGTTGGTACAAGCATATGTAGTTGCTGCCAAACATCCCTTTGCTTCTGTTGTGGCACAGGAAATATTTCAGAGTGGTATTATCCCAGCAGATACAGACTTCCGCATCTACAGGGACTTTGGCAATGTTCCAGGTATGTTATGTGAAGACATGCCAAGGTGCATTCTGTAACTATTTATCCAAGTTTATAAAAAGGAGACGGTTCTCTGGTTCACTATGTGAATGTGCTCAAATTTGTTTTGTCTTTCAGTTTTGTGCTTGCTTGTTTGTTTGTTTCTTCTAAGGCAAGAGCCATTAGATTCGGTTTTTGTGTACATTACTAAGAATGTTTTTTGGAGAATGCCGTTTTCCAGAAAGAAAATACATGGTAGAAAAGATTCCTGTTAATAAGGAATTAACAGTACACTATTAAACACTCTGTTTTGAAATGTTTTGGTAATGATGCTAATAACCTGCTTGCAAGAATTATATGTCTGTACCTAATGGATAAATCAAAATAATCTTTCTTAAAGGTAGTGACTTAGTACTTTATGCATTTTCTTTACTTTTTGGTCATAATCAAGCACAGGACAGCAGGTTTTGGGTTTGCTGATGTGTTTAGAGTTTGCCATCCATTCTGCAGAGAATTGACAGTGGGAAAAAATATGGAATCCAATGCAAACACAATTCAAAGGAATGTAAACTTCTGTAAGATCCTTGCTGTCTGGCACAGGTTGTCACTGAGTTGCTCTCAAGAAAAGAGCTATTCCTGATCTGATTCTTAGAATAAAATATGTTGGCATACTCTGAACTGCTCCAAAGTACGTCTGGCCTGAAAAAAAAGTAGCTGATTTTGTGCAATATATTCTTTATTTGTTCAGAATCATACCTGGATCATAAATGGTAAATAATCTCACTAACCTCTGTGTGTTTTCAAGCAAATAGAAGTTAAATAATTGAGTTAAAGAACTGGCTTCTTCCTCTTTGTCCACAGGTAGAATCGATGGCTGATTTGTTAAACCTCTACAAAATTGGGAGGATTCGGAGTGCAGACAGCAGCATATTTGCATATGCATCTGAGATGGTGTGTGCTTGGGGTAGACTGAATATGTAATTAGTCTCGCAGAAACCCTTTGTGGTTTTTTTTTTATACATAAAAATAATAAAGTATTTATTATTTGGACTTTTCAATTAAGAGTTTTCAGACTGGCTATTTGAAAAGCTGTTTACAGATTAGAAGTAAAAAAAACACATGGTATTTTCAGAAGGTTCAGACATTTCTGCTTTTTATTACTTTTCAGCATGGATCTCTATTGCTGTTTTACTAGTAAATGTTGGGAAAGCATCTTGTATATCTTTTCTGAAGCTGCGATGATTAAGAATTTTTATGTATTTCTTCAGTACAGATCATTGTACAGATGTCATGTAAATCAATACTTTAGAAAGGACAGATATTTTACAGTGTTTTGAAAGTGTCCTCTTTAAAATAAGCATGGTATCCCAGTTAGTCTTCCTTCTACAAAGCAGACTATTTTGTTGATCTTTAAGGATAGCGAGTGGGTACAAAGTAGATCAACATTTGTGGAATATATCTGAGGCTTTCCCATGTGTCTTTTGAGGTTTTAGGTTTACACAATCTCAAATATGTTTTATTCTTTCTCTGTAGGAATAGATTTGGCTTTTATTGAAAATGGATACATTTATCATACAAAATATGACACATCAGACAGAATTTTAACAGATTCCATTCAGAGAGCAGGTTGGTATATTAAGAATTCAGTAATTTACTAAAGAGTAGTGTTGTAGCTGCTTTTTCATTTAACTGTAAGAATACCATTGCAAGAAATTAATAATTTGTGCCAAAGAACAAAGAATTAAGTGAATGTATGTCTTTAAAATACAAAGGAAATATGTTTTATCAACTTGGAAAGATTAATTTAGATGGTGGAACCTAATTAAGGTTATAATATAGAAATTGATACCTGATTGTTCAAAATTCTGTGTTTCTTTTCTCTCAGTAGGTTTCATCATCGATTAAAGTTCTTCATGGAAAGCTTATGGTTAACTTGTTGGCATAGAGACTGATATGCCAACAGAGGTTTTTCTTTTAGAACAGACTTCAGTCAGACTTACATTGTAGCACACAGACTGTGGATAAACAGGATTTTTTTTCTACTAACAGCTTGTGCTCATGGCAGACTGCAATAAGGAAAATTATAGTAAAACCTTTAGTTTCCCCAGAAAAACTGACAATCCTAAATGCTTCCAGGATTTTGACACTTTCCCTCCTTAAAGGTGACATAGAAGCCAATTTAAACTCATATTGGTCATTTAAATATTTTGTTGTGCCAGTGGAGTTGTAAGACTAAGTAAAAGTTCTAAATTCCTGTAGGAAACATTATTTTATTGGTCATGGTGGTTATGTGGAACGTCCTTGGTAAATGCTTAAAGGTAAAAAAAATAGACAAATTTTTCAGGCAGTAAGCACTTTTACAGATCAAGTAAAAGCAAAATGGAGATTGAGAACAATTGTTCTCATTTGATTACATGTGTTTTGGCTGTACTAAGGAAAAGGTGGTTGGTACCTGGAGGCTACAGAGGAAAATAGACTCCATGTCTCCTCCCTTACTGTCATCTAGGCAAAGACAGACAGGTAATTCATAGTCATTGAAACATGGCGGGGGGTTACTAGTGGCAGTGAGAAGAAGAGGAATGTTAGGGAATTGTAAATTCTTCTATGAGTTAGCCCTGAAGTCCAGTGCTTCAATATCAGACATGAAGAAGGGCTTACAGGCTGAAAGCCTGGCTGCTCCCTTCGTTGCAAGTGTTTGAGTACACAAAGCTTCCCAACTATACTTACTTTAGTGACAGCTTTATAGATTAATTTATGAAGATGCTACACTGTGCATACACTTGGATACCTGTTTCAGAATAATCTGTTGTATATTCATGTCTTCATTCAAAAAAGATACTTCAATACAGACTTACTTTTAAGAAGCTTATGTTGAAAAGAATGCTGTGTACTAATCCATCAACCCTGATGCGGGTATGTTGTGTATCTGCTTTTTTAATAGGTGACAATATTCTAGCTATTCTGAAATACCTAGCAACATCAGATATGTTGGCTAAATCTTTTGAGTATCGACATGGAACTGTTGTTTTCTTTGATGTACTTGGCTTATTTGTCCTGGCTTATCCTGCTCGTGTTGGCACCATCATGAACTATATTATAGCAGCAATTGCTTTTCTTTATTTAAGCAAGAAAATATTACAGCCCAAAACCAAAGGTAAGTCTAGTTCTTAAAAAAAATCAGTCACATTACTCTGTAATGAATAGCTATTAGTAGATGAAGAAGTGTTCAGGTGATTAAGGCATCTTTTTAGATAAACTTCAGAAGTACTTTTAGGTGTGCAGTATGCCATAGGAATTGCTTTGTGTTTAAATCTCTCAACTATAAGTAATTATGGTGAAGAAAGACCATGATAGGCTTAGATGTCTATCAATTAAGAATCACGATTATGCCTCTTATCTTTTAATGAAGATTAAGATTAAATCCTTTAAGGGTCTGAAAATGGAAAATAAAAAATTGTGTAGTATCTGTATAACTTTCTTCTGTTAGCTCAGGTAGGGCTTCAGTATCGTGTTTCTTTTAACACCTATCCACAGGCAGAAGCATATTAGAAAACAACAACTGGTGAAAAAGATAAAGCTTAACAAAATCTGTAAAACAACTTACATGGAAAGATGTAACTTGAACATTTATGTAGGAACATGCTTCTTAAAAAAAAAAAAATTCCAAACCAAACACCACCAGACTCCCAAAATTGACCAAACATTTTTGGAGTAAGAAAAGAAATTTTTGTTTTGTTTTGTTTGTTTTGACTTCACAGATGGTAGAGTGGCTTCAGTGGTTCCCTAGAGAAACTTTTACTGTCAGGAACATAGCAACCTGCAGAATACACTAGTATTTGGAATAAATCTTGCAGTGGGGAAGGCTGCAAAAAGACTTGCAAAGAAATATGTGAAGTCATTTAAGAAATCTGAAAAGAGCCTGTTAAGAAATATTCAGAGTGGATACCTTATGCAGTTTTTGATCATCAAAGTAATTATCCCTCAGTATAATTACAGTCTTGATGACAGCCTGCAGTAGAATACATGACTTTTGAATGAAACTTCTTTCTCCTTCACAGCTATTCATAACCTGAAGAAATTTTTTACTGCATTCAGCTTAACACTGTTAAGTTGGATCTGCACACTGGTGACAGTCCTGCTAGTGGCAGTGTTTGTCTCTGTCATTGGACGATCTCTTTCGTGGTACACCCATTTCTATGTTTCTGTGTTTCTGTATGGCAGCGCAGCTGCAGCTGAGCTCATTCTTGTCCATACGCTAGCCAAGAAGTTCTTCTACAAGGTAAGCTTGACTTTGGTGCTGTTGTTGAAGTGTAGTGATTAATCTGTGGAAGACAATTTTTGAATTGATTAAAAAGATGCTTTCTATATTGGACAGAACTATTTTAAATGTTGCTGTAAAAATTGCTTCATTTAAGCATGAGGATTGCTGTACAAAATCAAAGAGTTAAGAGTGTTGTGATTTAAGGCTGTCTCCTTGCTAATGACCTTCAGGGGCTGCCTCAGGAAAAAAAGGCAAAAGCCTAGTAGAAGAATACAGCATAAGGTACCGTTTCTTTCCCTATCAGCACCTTCTCTTCCTCTAATCACTTCAGTGATAAGACAGCAGAGCAACAGCTAGAGAAGTTAGTTTTTTTCATACCTTTCAATATTCTTGGAAATTACTAAATCTACATGTATACTCATACATTCTTTGAATCTTACAGAGATCCTTGTCTCTGAATACACTTGTATGACAGGTTCCCTAAATTTAGTGATTTATTTTGGTATGGTACCTCCTTATGTATCTTTTAATATTTTTATGCTTTATTTCAATTTATCACTTACATTTTGTTTTGAAACTTGGAAGTTCCAGTTGTTTCAGTTTTCTTCTGTTCTTTTTACCTCTCACAGTTTTCTTTTTTTTTCCTGTCGTGCCCTCTTCTAATGTAGTAATCTGTATTATAAATAGCAATTTTAAGTTGTAAAAATTTGAATAGTCACCCTTCCCTTTTTGAATATTCTTACTGTTGGTGGTTTTGACCACAGCTGGAGATGGAACAGCCCATGTTTTTTTCTGCAGTAGGTGAAGGTCCTTCAGCCCCTGCAAGGCTTGGTGAAGATTTGGCGTGTGTTGATTTTTCCGTTGCTGTCAATTGTCATGATTAGTGTCTGTCTTATCTCTTTTGCTTAGAATTTTTTTTATGGATGAAGCAACATGATTTAACTTTCATAATAATGTCATAATTACAGTTTATAACAATCTCATATGTTTAGATGATAGTTTAATAGTTTTGTATTAAAAACAAAGTGAGCCCCTGAGGTGGTGCCTTGAGGTATCTGACAGGTAATGCTCTTCCAGGGCAGAAGATTACTGCTTGAATAACATGTATGTGATGATGTCTTGTGGAAAGGATGAGATATTTATAAAACAGATGTGATGTTATCATTTTTTGGTCTTTTTGAAGACCTGACAGGAGGGTGTGCTTTCACTAACTGATCAGCTGTTCCAAGCTCTGGATCTCCTTGCCTGCTGATTGTCTGATCAGCAGATCAACCAGTTTGATACCATGAGTCTCTTAGGTTTTTTGCACACTGTAGATTGTGGTACACAGTACAAGATGATGCTGCTTCTGCAGTTGAAGAGTTGCATAAAAATTTTGGAAGCCAGTCTCTTACTTGTCTTTCACAGCCAGTTCCTGGGAGTTTTCTGTTAGTGGCTCAAGAACTTCAGAATTAATAGCCTTCTAGTTTTGAAATAGGTTTGGCAACACATATATTTCTCCCCACAACTCCTGGATGTTTTGAGGTTTTTTGGTGGTGGTGTGTTGTGTTTTTTGGGGGGTTTGTTTTTGTTTTTCTTGGTGTTTTTTGTGTTTTTTTGTTTGTTTGGTTTGGTTTGGGGGGGGTGTGTGCTTTTTTGTTTGTGGTTTGTTTGGTTGGTTTTTTTCTTTGTTTTTTTTTGTGTGGTTTGTTTTTTTTTCTTGTTTGTTTGGGTTTTGTTTGTTGGTTTGTTGTTTGTTTTTTTTTGCTGTAACTTTGTGTGTGTGTGTTATTTTTGGTTTTGTTTTGTTTTCTCTTCCTAGCCTGAAACTAAACTAGGTGCTTTCTGATAGCCATTGTTCACACAAGCAGTCCTTGCTACTAGCAGGATTTGCAATTAAGAATCTTGCACTACAAATACTGCAGCATTGACTACATAACTTAAAAAAAAACCACAAAACAAACAAATGCACAAAATAAAGCAAGCAAACAAAACCAAAACACATTATTGATGGTTAAACTTCCCTCTTCTTTGAAAGCATATTTGGTATTATCTGACCTATGCATGTCTTTTCTTCAAAACAACACTGTCAAAAAAAGCAGAGTTCTGCAGTGTCAGCTGTGGCGTGGCATGACATATTAAAGCACCAGTATAATATTTGTGCACTGATAAAGTACTTGTATAAGAAGTGTATTAACAGCTGCAGTTCAAAATCAGGTTTAGAATCTTAGGTGATATGTAGTACTTATGTATGAAAAAAGTATAACTTTTTTACATGCTTCACAAATACTGATGCTTTTTATAAAAAGGCTGTATTTGCTTTTGCACCTGAAGTATTAGCCTCCCATCTTCTTGGTATTGTGATTTGTACATTCCTTTCATCTCTCCACCACAGCCTGTGTAATCTCTTTCTCAAGCTATGTCAGAGCAGCTTTAAACACATTTAAAAAGTGTACTGTCATATAGTAAGAGAATGGTGATGTGATGCTTGTCACCATTTTTTTGTCCAAGGAAATCAATTATGTATAAGAAATAAGGATTTCTCTGTGCATTCTCATGAGACGTGATACATGGAATATCTCAGTCATTAATGTATTTGTTTTTTTTGTTACAGAATATGAATGAGCAGTACCTGGGAGATACTTTTTTTGATGCTTCATTGATGATTTGGTCTGTAGCATTGGCCGTGATTACGCAGATGGGTCTTTGTTCAGCATTCATTTGTACGTTATGGGTAGCATTTCCTTTACTTGCTAAGCTGATGATCCATAGAGAATTCAGCCAAAAAGGTATGAGTTTTCAGTGTGAGAACAAGACTATGTGGGTTTATTAATAAAGTGATCAGATACTTTGATGGACAGTAAATGTTGTTATTAAAACAGTGTTTGGGACAGAATACCTGTTTAGTTTGGTTGTTTTTGGTTTTTTTTGGTTGGTCGTTTTTTTTTGTAATACAAGAATAGTTTTGTGGTGGTTTTGAGAGTTACATTGGCATTCGTGATGCAAAATGAGATTCCATTTCTATATTTATGTCAGGGGTGAGGACCAGTATTGTGTATTGGGCGTTGCAGCAGTATATGGATACAGTAGTAAAGCTGTGTATTTATGTCCTTTTAAGCTTTTACATTATTTGTCTTTTGTGTGGGTTTTGTTTCTTGGGGTTTTTTTCTGTCCCCTATAGGTACCACAATGAAGTTTGTCATGATGTACATGCTGGGAATGTTTGTTCCCTATCTATATATAATGTACCTTAGTTGGACTGTATTTGAAATGTTTACACCTATCATGGGCCGAAGTGGTTCAGAAATCCTACCAGATGTGGTGTTGGCAGGATTTATTGTGGTCATAACTATGATTCTGTCATCCTATTTTGTAAGTAGAATTTGCAAATGTTCTTTAAAACATTTGAAATTTCTCTAGAGTTTACAATCTGTGTTTTTCTAAATTAATAACCAAAGTTAATGATAATTTGACAATATCTTTGACGTATTTCCTAGAAGTTACATCTAAGATTTCATGTTTTGTGTTAGTCAAACAAAATTTATTGAAGCAGGGTTTACAAAAGTATGTATTTTCTAATTATAGTAGAAATGTAGTAAATAATGTAGTAAAAATTGGTGTAAAATACCCAATTTAATGCTGGAGCTTGAAGAGGCATTCATTTTACCTGAAGGATAGTATGTGGCTGAACAATACGTATACCATACTTAAGTTTTCATGCTGTCTTATTTTTTTGTGCTACAAAGAGTCTATATTTTTGTTGGCAGATCCTATAAAAATAGGATTTTTTTTTTTTTTGCAAGCTCCAGGAAGTCCTCACTTTATTCCTTGTGGTTTTAAAAACTGAGACTACAAAGAAGTGTCTTGTGTCAAGTAGAATTTGCAATGATGTCTTTTTTTCAGTGTATTTTCAGTTCCATAATTAGATTCAGAGTTATATGAACAGTGTTGTAAGTCTTGCGGTTTTATAACTGGGCTGTCTTTTTATTCTCTAGATTAACTTCATTTACCTTGTCAAAAGTACAAAAGGGACGCTAATAACTTTAACTACTGTGTCTGTAGTCACTCTGATTCTCGTTTGTAGTGGAATCTTCTTTCCTTACAGTTCTGATGCAGATAATCCAAAACCTAAGCGAGTCTTTCTCCAGGTAAGAAAAGCTTTGCATGTTGTATTGCCTCTATTGTTTATGAAAGTGTTTAATTTTTTTTCCAGGCTTAATACCCCCACCACACCACCCCAAAAAGAGTAACCTTCCCTTTCCTGCTTGATTTAAATCTCTAACGATTATTCCTGGGTGGGAAGAATTGCTAATGTTTCCTTTGTTCAGTTTCTGTGTTCAGTTAGTCCGTGTCAGAAGAGCAGGTTTTTAGGGGGTTTTAAGTGGGAGAGTTGAGTAAGCAATGATAATTTAAAAAGTGAACATAAGAGAAGATGAGGAAAACCAGGCACAGTCACCTTCTGAATGCAGGTGTGTTTATGGTATGTTTCCTCTGGCTGAGTAATTACATATATACATATAGTCACAAATACTTAGAGCAGTGCATGCTGAAAATACCATAGACCTTAAGGATTGACATGGAAGGATATTTCAAAATCACTTCTGACTTTTGCAAACTGCACAGGCTCCAACATTTCTGTGTATCTTTTTTTTTTTTTTTTTTTTTCCCCCTCCTAGCACACAAGCAGAAGATTTCATGATCTCGATGGAAATGTGGTTAAAAGTGACTCTGGTATATGGATTAATGGGTTTGATTATAATGGAATATCTCACATAACTCCCCATGTACCTGAAATCAATGACACCATTAGAACTCCATGCGAGGAGCAGGCTCCTTTCTGTGGCCTTCCTTGGATTCTTCCAGTGCACTTCATGTTCCGGTTGGTGTGAACACTGCTTCACTTGAGCACTTACTGCCAAGGCATATAGGTCATTTATCCAATCTCGCCTATGGGAGAGAAAAGGGGAAAAAAAAGTAAAGTTAATCTTGGTCTAAAAGTAAATAATCCTTCTGCTTTAGAAGACAAACTTTTGTCTAGGTGCTGGGTCTTCTGCTAGCATCTCTGCAAGAAATGGCTGGGTCTGCTGTGGGAGCTGTAGAAGTTGATGTGTGGAGAATCAGTATGAGTGGAGAAAGAATTGAAGGGGAGGCCTTCTAAAGGGCAGCTCAGACTAGGAGTATTTGCATCTCTTCCCTTCTTCCCCTCCTCATCCCAGCTGACAGCAGAGGACATCTGGAGTAGCTGGTCTCTGCATAAGAAAACTAGGAGCTGTGACTATTTCTCATCTTCCAAGATATCTTGTGAGCAAAAGTGTAGCAGTTTGAAGATGAAAATACTCATTGTTTTTTAAATTAAGGCAGATTAAGGTAATAAATGAACCCACTGGTGACTGGTTTTCTATTCCAGTGCTCTTTGAATATTTGTCTGGTGACAAGCTGTTAATTTACCTGTCTTCTATAAAATCAGTAGCTCTTTAGTGTTTCATTTAGTAATGCCACAGTCAGCTATATTGTACAAAACCAGCTTCTTGGCTTCTCATATTTAGTAGCTCTGAGTGTTGCATTAAGAATAAGTTAGTGACTTTTGTTTTTTTTTTTCAGGAAAAGCTGGTATCTTCCTGCTCCAGAAATTTTTCCAAGAAGCCCCTTTCACTTTAAAGTTTTGTCTAGGGAGCTGATATCCAGGAACACTGTGAGGTTAAGCTTTGAAGTATCTGGTGAGTGACTGAAGCTTCTGGTTTGTGATATGTGTTGATTTATTATGGGCATAAAAATAAAGTTTTGACTGCAGTACTGCAGGTTCTAGTCCTATTCCCCAAATAATGAACTTTGTGAGATTAGCATGAATTAATTTAGTTTCATAACACACTAGAAGCTATGGGTATTGTATTGTAGTTGGTATTTAGTTGTTTGTTTTGTCTGTTTTGAGTAAGCTTTGATCTTTTTATAGTAAGTCCTTTCTTAAAGTCCATTTTATAGTTCTGTGCCTCTCCTACCCCATTATCTCACTGTTCAGAAATAATTGAAGCTTCTTCAGTACACCTGTTTGTGCACAGAGAAGAACTTGTGGGTGATGTGATGGTTGGAGTCTGTCTGGGTAGGCTGGGCAGACTAGGGAAGGGATTGTTCCTCTGTATGCAGCACCGGTGAGGCCACACCTTGAATACTCCGTTCTGTTTTGGGCCCCTCACTATAAGAAGGACACTGAGGTGCTGAAGTGAGTCCAAAGAAGGGCAACAAAGCTGGTGAAGGGTCTTGAGAGAAGGTCCAGTGAGGAGTGGTTGAGGGAGCAGGGGTTGTTTACTCTGGAGAAAAGGCAGCTGAGGGGGGAGACCTTACCGCTCAGTACAACTACCTGAAATGAGGTTTTTAGCAAGGTGGGGCTTGGTCTCTTCTCCCAGGTAGCAGGTGACAGTATGGGAGGAAATGACCTCAAATTGTACCAGGGGAGGTTTAGGAAAAACTTCTTCATAGAAAGTGTCATCAAGCACTGGACGAGGCTGCCCAGGGAAGTGGTGGAGTCACTGTCCCTGGAGGTATTTAAAAGATGTGTAGATGTGGCACTGAGGGACATGGTTTAGTGGTGGGCTTGTCAGTGTTAACAGTTGGACTCCATGATCTTTTCCAACCAAAATGATTCTATGATTCTATTTTATGAAGACAGTTGTACTCACATTTTGAAAGACCTGTATAGTAATGCACAGATAGCATGCTACTGTGATGGAAAACGGATGATTATTCTACCTCCACCTGTTGGTATATCTAGACACATAACCCTCTCTCTGCAGGTCCAAGTCACATGTCACTGTATGTTCGGCCACATGAGGGGGCAGCTCTGTCCACCTGGTCTCTTGGGAATGGGATGCCAGTTGCTAGTTTAGGAGGAGACTACTTTGTGTTTTACTCCCATGGGCTGCAGGCTACACCGTGGCATTTCTGGATAGAACTGACAGTGAGTATGCTGCTGCTGGAAACCCAGGGTCCTTTCATCTGTCCTGTTGTCACCACTTCTGCATTCTTATGTGAAAAATGTCATAGTAACTTTCTTAATTTTTTGCTTTGTTTGATAGATCCTAATTCAAGCTTCCCTCTTCTAATTTGTCTCTCAGCTGTATATATGAAGCTCACATACATGTTTGATGCTTAGTCCACTAACTTGCCCAGCAGCCAAAGGGAGACTATTTTCTTCTTTGTCGTCTTAAGTCATAGCTTGGAATTTCCCTGATCTTAATCTCATAGTCCTTGAGGTTTTATCTTTATAACTTATTTCAGAGTAATTTTTCTTGTTGTGAGTAGTTTCCTTTTCATATATTTTGTTTGCTTGGTTTTGGGAAATTTTAGGAAGTCTGTGGTGGGAAACTTACCTGTCTGGAAACTGAAGAGCTGTAAAATATTTCTTTTCTAAATTTTCTTTTACATTATTTTCAGTTGGAAGCAAGGCTTCCAGCCTTGCTGTTCTGGTGGGATTTATGACACCCCCCTCCACCCCCTTAATTTGCCAGTTAAGAAATTTTTGCAGATCTGTATGGTTTTGTTATAGGTTTAAGAGTGTTGTCTTATTTGAGTAAATATTACAAGAACCTGTGAAAGTTCAGAAAGTCCCTTGTTCCTTCCTGGGTCAGGCAATCTAAACAATCAAATAATCCTCTGAGGGTACTTGACAAAGGCAAACAGGAATCTGCAGTGTGACAAGCTTTGCAGGCTTGATAGTGGCAAAGCTAGGCAGAAAAGACTTTTCATCCTAAGGATTCACAATAGAAGGATCAGTATAAATTCTGTGGTGAAGTCCACATGATTGATTTGTCAGCAAAACCAACAGATAAAGTTGAAATTAGAGCCTGTGCAAACTGTGTAACATGTCAGAAGCACTGTGATCTAAATACCTAGTTTCAAGTTCAATTCAGATTGAACTTATCAGGTAATCAGATGGATTTGTTTGAAGACAGGAAGTGTTTTAACATATGGGACAAATTGCTGCAGGGCCAAGTTTGCTGCATAGATACTAAGTCTGTAGTGAAGTACATTTGAACTGATCTTATGTTTAAAAGCCATAAACAATCAAAGATTGTCTTGCCCTTTTTTTTACTTTCAGGTCCCAGAAAAGCATTCTGATGGAATACTCTCCCTTGCCGTAGCAGCACATTACTTTTTTGGGGAAGATCAAAATTCACCTCAACTCTCTGCCTTACTGGACAGGTTTCCAAACTGGACGTTTTCTTCTGGTTGGTCCTGCACTTACGACCTTTTTGTCTTTTAACATTGACAGTAATGCTGTGCTAATGGGGGTAATCTCTTTGACTCAGAATGCTGTTGTAGCAAGCACTTTCTAACAAGATGCTGGAGACCTTCACAAGAATTTAAAGTACTTTGGGGACAAGTTGTGTTTCTTTGGCAGTTTGACTATTAAAAGCCTACTGCTGTCTTGGGGATATATTATTGATACTTCGTATCAATGTGAATACAGATCGCTGTAGTTCTTCTACTGAAATGGTAGCTTGATTAGTGGGTTTCTAAAATAAAAACTGCATTAGAGGGTAACAATGGCAATTGTAATGGAAGGGACTCATGCAATTATTTTGATGTTATGTAGAATATAACTGTACTTCATGCACATGTGAAGTGTGCATCACCTACCAGTCCTCTGTCCTATTAAAGTAAGACTTCAGCTAAGAGATGCTTGTTCACATGGTGGGTGGACAGAGGTGGCAAAGTCCTAAACATTACTTTTGTCACTGGATGAAGTCACTGAAAGCTATGATGCTTGCAGATTGTATTCCCAGTCCTTGGCAAATGCAAAGTGCAGAAAAATTGCTGTTGTGATGGAATATAGTAATTATCTGTCTAGATTGTTTTCTAAATAATATGTTTCTGTTAAAAACATAGTTCCTAGACTTCTGTTTGTCTATTCAGTGTTAGAACTTGAATGGGTAAGTTAGACCTCACTATCATCTCCTGGTTTTGTTCCTGTTGTGATCTTTCAGTATAAGCATGTAAGCATGTGACTTGCTCTCTTGTATGTAAGAGTGCTAAGTCTCCTTATGTGGATGTTTTATAATTAATCTACTCTAAATTTCAAGTTACCTTCTAATTTATTAGAATTGGCTAATTTTTGGTATCTTCTCTGGAGAGACTTTTGGTAATGTGACACTACTGCACTTTACTAATGCATTTAACTTTTTTCTTAAAATACAATCTGCTTTCCATAAGGAAAAATACCAAGAAGAGTCATCTTTAAAAAGATGTCTAATATTTCTGGATTACTTTTGTTTTATTTCCATAGGGAGGGGTTTATAAATGACTAAGTGATTTAGAATGTCTTCCAGTTATAATTGACAAGCTTTGAGTTTAGAAGCCACATCTTAGGGTTGTGGGGTTTTTTGGTGTGTGTTTTGGTTTGGTTTTGTTGTTGTGTGGTTTTGTTGTTTGTTTGTTTTTTTTTTTCTGTGTGGTGTGGTTTTTTTGTTTGTTTATTTTAGTGGTGTGGTTGGCTTTTTTTTTTTTAATACTCCCAGGTTTTTTGCAGTGTAACAGTTTCTGAAATTCAAAGAACCATGTGTACTTGAAAAACTTCTTCATGCTTTTTTCCAAACTATGCATACATTAATACCACATTACAAATTGTGTAGATTAGTATTTTGTTCATTTTACAAGTATTGCCAAACCACATACGAAGTAGATTTTGTGCATGCACCATCACTTTGAGAGAAAGTACACTGTCACTGGGAAGTTTGCAGAGCATGTGAAAAGAAAATTTTGTGACACTTTGAGTTGTGACGGACCGCAGCTCCCTGATCAGGTATTTTTCCTTCAAACTGTTCTGTAGTTGTGTATGATAGTGGCAAGAACCGGTTTCCTTTGCTGCAATGTACATTTGTGAAGATTGTCAGCTGACTCATGAGCTAGAATAAGAGGTTTTATTACTGTAATCCTAATGAACTGGCTATCAGTATCTCAAAACCAGTGGGTCTTTCTATATTAACACGTGCATTAATCATTACTCACTTGATTCTATCTGATTTGAAACTACAATCCCTATATTACACTTATTTTTAAAGTTCTATTACTGATTTGAAAAATGGAATTTTAGTTCATAACTTGTCTTTGAACTGTGTTTTGTACTGTACTCTAGCTGATGCACAGCTAGTTAACTAAAGCTGCACTGATATTTACTGTCTTCCTTAATTTTTATATTTTGCCTCTGATTTAAAGCTTTGAAAAAGTGCTTTTTGAAGAATTTGTATCAAGAGCCAAAAATATAAAAATATGTCAGCAATTTCTGAAACTTCAGTGAAGCAATAACTTACTAACTCAGGATTTAACCTCTATTAAATGATTTGAGGGATGTCTACATTGCTGTAAATTTCTGTCTTTGTAAATAAAAGCAAAATTTGATTTTTCTGCATATTTGAATTGTTTTTATCCATTGCACTAATGTTTTATTTAAGCTTGGGGTAGAAATACTGCGAAGTGATCTTGGAGTTGGACAGCTGAAGTTAGAGCTTTGTAGAAGACAGGCATGGACAAAAAATGTAAAAATTATCTGAGCCAAGAAATGTTAAAACAAAGGCCCTGACTGGTTGCCTGGAGAGGAAGGTTCTTGAAACAAGATGTGGTATGGAAGAGTCACTGGTAGCAAAGCTAAGTATTCTTTGCACAACTGATAGTTGAGATCAAATATATTGTTGATCACAAGAAGAAAAACAGCATGGAAAATTTTGCTAACTGTTTTAGTGTCCACGTGCTTCCCTGTTGAGTACAAGCCCCATTCTGCCACCATGATTTATTATTTCTCATAAAAGTATTGTATTTTTCTGTGAAATATACAGAAAGCAAGCAGATGGTGATTTTAAGGATTGAAGGGTCGAGGAGTAGAAAAAGTCTTTATTCTTAGTGGGGACAGTAAGCAGCTAGCTGATTGGAATTCCCCTATGTTAATCTGAAACAATTTACATGCACAGCCTTTTCCAAATTGCTTTAGTGTTCCGTGAGGCTGGACTTTTTCCCTGACTTTTGATGGCTTGGAAAATGTTATGTTTTCTATCAACATACACAGTACTCTGTTGCATGTCTGTCAGCAAAAGAGCTTCAAAAATAAGCATTTTATCAATGTAAGCACGTGGTTGCAAAGGAGGGCTGTACATGTTGTGGATATACAACCTACTGTAGCATTCCATCCTGCCTTCAAATTGCCTATAAAAGGTAAGTATGCATTTAAAGAAAAAAACCAAACTGTTGGGAACGGTGCAATAAACAGGAGAATTTCCACTGTCTTACACAAAGTAACAGACTGCTGAGTTGTTCTCTGTCATAAAGACCTGTCTTTAATGTCTGATGCATCCAGGTTGGCTTGCAAGCCTGTCAGAAAAACACTAATCAAATAGACTAGATCTAACAAGTCTATACAGAGCCAAGTTTTGTATATGGGATATAGCTGCTGGAGTTCACCTGCATGGTGATGTTGTTCAGTACTTTTTAACTTGAGGACTAAAGCTCTTCTGGTTGATAATCATCTGAACAGAACCTGCAGAATGACCCACCTGAGAACTTGGTATGTGGTCTTAGTGAAGGATGTTTAAAAAGCTGTCCCAAATCTGTAACCCTGTCCCAAAACTGCTTGGACCGTGTGAAGTTGCATAAATGTGACTTGTGTTTGGAAGATAGGACATGGATTCTTAGTTTTCAAGGATAAGTTAGTCCTAGAAATTATTCAGGCTTCTGTGTTCACTGCAGAAGTGTTTCTGTTGAGCTGCAACACTTCATCGTTCTGTCAAAGCAATATGCCAAGGATCAAGCTGAGGCTTGAGCTGGAACGGTACGCCAGTTTAGGGAGATCTAGTCACTGCTACCCATATTACAAGCACCGTGTCAAGCATCACTGGCCATTAACAAAAGTTTCAGTTTAAAACATTTCAGTTCCAGAAAGCTGCAAGAATCAATCTTGAAGGTTGTTAGTAGTTTGGTTAGCAAGGAAAATTCTGTCAGTCTGTTCTGAGCCTCTGAAACAAATACACACTTCAAAGCCAATAGGTACAGGTGAATGTAAGTAACTTCTTAACTGTGCAGTTTATTTGGGGATGTTGCTTTTTCTGTGTGTGGTGGTGAAGTTGCATTTGTGGCCTTTCTGCTTTTTTACTTGGGGGCTCTCCTCCTTTCAGTTGAAGCCTGCTTACCACCCTCAGTAAGTTACCCCTAATGTTTTGTAATATAGCTGTAAACGGCTTCTTTTCATGATAAACTGAGGTGAGAAGGGGCCTCTCCTGTACAGGTTCGGGCTAGAGTAGACGTTCTTGTGTTTCTATTACTTTTCAACCTGTAGCTCACAGAGGCTCCACCTCAACCTGTTTAAAGTGGTTACTTTGGAATTAACAAGAGTAATGGAAATTAGCTTACTTTTGTTGACAAAAGTGTTGGTGAAAATTACCCTTAGAAATGTGACTTTAACTCGAGCATCTTTGCAAGTATACCTGGTGTGAGAGGATTTTTCACATGGGTAGCAAGAAATCCAGCACTGTTGCTGTTTTTCAGAGGCGGTTTTGTACAGATCAAGAAAACTTGATATGTTGCAAAGGTATAGGCTCAGGACCATCCACTAAACCTATAATGTATGCTGTTGATCCACGTAAGCTGTTGAGGAGGGAATAAGGGAGCCATTAGAAAACTAAAACAACTTTAATGAAAATAATAATAAAATGGAATGTACACAAAACTAACCTCCCCTCAGAGCAGTTACATCACCTCCACCACTGAAAAATGTGGAGCAGACACGGGAAATCCTAGACTGGATTCGGTGGCAGAGGGGAACAAGATTCAAGAGCTGGATTCTGGAATTGGATTCAGGAACACACAGATCAGGATTGACAGAAGAACAGACAGAGTCCTTCTCAGATGCTGACACTTGAAGAAAGCTTGACTCTCATCATCCCTCAGCTTTATCCTGAATATACTGTATATGGGCTGGAATACATCATTGGTCATTTTAGGGTCACCTGCCCTGTCCACTCCTCCCTGCAGGTGTGGCCTTTCACTTTCTGCACCCCTTAATGTGGTACAGAAGATCCAGCAGTGGCCTTGGTCTTTACACCAACCCTTGATAGTAACTCTAAACGTGGGGTGTTCTCACTGCCAGCAGCAGACCCTGCCTGTGAGAACAGGCTCCTGACTGCAGACAGGGCAGTTAGAAGAACTGAGCTGAAAAGTAAAATCGCTGAACAGAATTAGTTACCTTCTAACTCAAACAAGGACATATGCAAATGCTTGTGAAGAAGGAAATGGGACATCTTTCTCTACCATTAAATGCTAAACACTTAAGTAGGCCAGGCTAGCAAGAATGAGGGCAGCCAGTTTTATGTGAGCTGGATAAACAAAGTGAGAGGAGAGGCAGCCCACTGGAATTCCACAGAAAATGCAGCCCCCCCTGAAAAATAGCCTATTTTTCCTGTTAAGGTTGAAGTAACAGTGTGTATTTGTAGTTACTTTTTGTGGTGGGTTAACTGTGCTGGGCTGTCTGGTGCCCACTGAACTGCTCTCTCATGCCCTCTTCTCAGCAGGCTAGGAAGAGAAAATACAATGAAAAAACTTATGGTCTGAGAGGGGGAGATTCCTCACAGGTTACCACACCAGGCAAAACAAACTGGCCTTGTGGAAAATTAATTTAATTTATTGCCAATTAAAAATGAAGTAGGATAGCAATGAACAAATAGAAAACCAAAATCACCTTCCCCCTACCTCCATTTTCTTCCCAGACTCAACTTCACTCTTCTATCTCCTCTTCCACATAGTGCAGAGTGATCAGTGATTGGGGTCAGTCAGGCGTCCAGGTCATGGCGAGTCTGTAACAGTTCCTCTGTGCTGCTCCTTTCTTGTCATGCTGTTCCCCTGCTCCAGCATGGGATGCTTCCACTAGGATAGTATCTTTCATGAACTGCTCTGATGTGGATCCTCTGCTTGAGGGGGTAGTCCATCAGGAACAGACTGTTCCAGCACCGGTCCCCCCCTTGGGCTGCAGTTCCTATGAAAAAAAATGCTCCTGAGTGCGGTCTCCATGAACTGCAGCTTTCTTTAAGGCTCACCCACCTGCTCTTGTGTGGGGTCCTCCAGAGGTTGCAGTGTCACTACCTCATCTGCTCTTATGTGTTCCAGAACAGGATGCAGGGGGAGAGGCTGCTTCACCACGTTTTAAAAAGATTTAGCTGCTAAACAACAGTATCACAGCAATAAGTTACTAATAACTAAGAATGCTAGTGTATCAGTTAATGTATGTGTTTACTTGTGCAGATCCACAGGCTGCAGAGGATTTCTTCTCCAGTGCCTGGAGCACCTCCTTTATGGGCCTGGTTATCTGCAGGAATGTTACCCCTTTTTTCCCTCAGTCCTCTCTCTCACAGCTGCTGCACAGTATTTCTTTTACCCCTTGCTAAATCTGTTACAGAGAGGAGGCAGGAGCTTGGCTGTGTCCCCTGTTGGCTCTGTTGGGACTGGTTGTGTCTGACACTGGGACAGCTCCTGGGCTCTGCACACAAAGGCCATCCCTGCAGCCCCCTTGCTACCACACCCTGGCTAACTAAACCCAGCACACCTCTGTTCAAAACAGTAGGTGGATACAACTTGGAAGATGCATTAATAAGGTATTTTTTAACCTAGAAGCTTGATACTTTCATCCTGTAAAACAGGCCATGAGGCTATGATGTGGCAAACTGAAAAAAATGTCCATCGGGTAGTTTCTTTGAGAGCTTAGTTTCTCTTGAGACAACCTGCTTGAATTCTGGTAATCTACTGTCACTGGCCTGAAGTCAGAAACGGTTGTATTCCAGAGGAGTAACTTCAAGTAAAGTTGAATACATTTGTCTTTTAATTGCAGGTATAACAGCAGTGAAATAGAAATACAAAATTAGCACATAAAATTTGCATAGAAATAATTACTACTAAAGAAGTACAAATTTCTAAAATTTCACAACTAAAAATATTAACTGCTAACGAACAGTAGCACAAGATACTAATATTAGGAACGTTAGTGTATCAGTTAATGTAATTTTTTTAACTTGGTCAGATCCAACACCTGAACAGCAGAAAGCTTATCAGAATGGGCTTGGCTTACATCATTACCACAGAACCACAAAAAAAATATTAACTTGAAGCACAGTTTTTATTTCTTTTAACATAGATTAAGCATTTTTATCATAAAAAAACAACAACCTTTAAGTATCCCCTTTATAACAATAGACTTTGATGTGAGATCACAACAGGCTTATAGGTATGATAGACATTATCTATAACCAGTAGCTACAATGCAGACTAAGCTTAATGCTGGGACTCTTGAACCAGATAGCTTTCCTATAACTTCAGTATTAGCTTCAACTCACTGAAATTACCAGCTTTCCAAGTAATACTCGCCATTATTGCACTTGTACTGGTTGTATTGGCTTAGTAAAGCCATTCTAAAGCAACAGTTTAATATTTTTACATTTTAAAGCACTTGATCTTATCTAGAAAGGAAATAAGGATGATAAAACCACAATTTATTTCAACTTAATTGTGAATATTCTTAATTTTCAGAATTTAAATGGATGTGCATTTAGTAACTACACTAAAAAAGCAAAAGATGTTTTAACTACCCTACAATGACTAGTTTGGTCCATGTCAATAATCAAGTGATGTTATAAAAAATAAACTAGTTTATTTTGTATAAAATGAGTAATGTTGCATTTTTGTTCAGATTGCACAGTACAAACAAGCTAATATCTAAATTAATACTGTTACAGGTAGTTATTACATAGGGACAGCAGCTAGAAAAAACAGTACCTCAAAGCAACAGACTTCTGCAGCCAGCTTTCCATAACATTGTATGAAAGTTAAATATGTCTTAGTTACAAGTATGCATATTATAAAATGTTTGAAAAATGTTTAAGTATGAGCTGTTAAACTAATTTTCCATAGCAAGAGTATATTATGATTATTTACATTTTAAAAATCCATTTTTCAGAAAAGAATTTACAATGAAATAAATAACCTTCAGCAATCCCTTAAACCCAACTACAAGATCTGTCTGTGGCAGTAAAAAAACAAGTAAGCCACCTTGTGTCAATGTCAGGTCAGTAATGTATGCCTCAGCCAGAAGGAAGTGCAACTCTGCTTTAACTTTACTAGTCATCTAGAAACATGCACAATACATAGAGGTACCTTCAAATACGGTACGACCTTGAGTATTTGTACAAGAGTATTCACAAAATCATACAATATACTGTACAGTCCTTTAATACAAAATATCAAACCCATCTGACCTGCATTGATCAGACATTTCTTAGGCAGGCAAGCCACAAAGCATAACATGTTTTTAAATTTAATCCCCTTTTTGCCCTTTAAACTCAAGCAAGAGATAAGCAGTTTCTTCAGAACATGTGTTGGTGATGAAAGGTACTGATGAACATTAGCTGAACCTGTCTCCATATGTATTCACTGTCTCTCAACATTAAGTATCAAAACTTAAAAGCTGCAGTCTGAAGATTGCATAAAAAAAAATAAAAATCTTGCTTCCTTTTGAAATCATTAGATGAAACTGCTGCTTAGTTATCCCCACCAAAGATTTCAAACATTAAAATATTATATTAAAGAAAAAAAGCGGAAAAAAAAAGCTTGAATCCAAACTATGGAAGAGTGTCTCCTAAGAGATGGTTTGCTTCCTTGCACACCTGATGCTTGGTAAGTTGTTCATCTTCCATTTAAGACAAAATACAGTCATAACTGCCTTCTTGGAAAGAATCATCATCCTCTGTCTTAGACTTGTCCTCTTCATGTCTGCTCACACTGCTGTTGCCAGCATCACTCTGAGAATTAGTGCCATGGATAGATGAGGTCCTGCTTTCCTCAGCTCTGGGGTTTGCTTGTTCAGCAACCTTAGAAGAATTCACTGGCTGAAAAGCTTCTGGCTGTACTTGCTCTTCTGCTATTTCGCTTAGTTTCTGGATCTGTGGTCTGATGATATTTAGAAATGGCTTGTACCCAGGGCTAGGAAAATAATGGTATAGAACACCATAACTGAATTAAAAAATAATACTACTGTCATATGCCTGAAAAGCAGCTTTTCTTCAGAGATGTTTAATATAAATTACTATCTTCTATAATCCTTCCTGTACAGAAGGGTTTTGGTTGGTTGGGTTTTTTCCAGTTATCACAATTGTGTTATCAAGTTACTGTCCTGAAATTTTCTGCCAACGTTCTCTTAAATAGTTGTTTCAGCTAGGGCTGAGACAACTCAAAGTTATTTTTTAGGTAACTATTATCTACAACCAGAATGAAAATGAAGGAAAATAACACTTACCAATCTGTAGAAGCCCATTTGTCAACAGCATATAGGCCAGTCTTGATATTCTGACAGATTTCTCCATCAACATCAGAGGACTGCATTATACTGAAAACCTGATTGATGACTGAAGATTCTCTGAGGATAAGGCCTATGATAATACACCAATCCAGACATCCTGCTTCCATGAAGATATGTAGCAAGTACCTATATGGAAAAACAGTCTACTTACTTATTTTTCCACTTTGAAGTCAAAATTCGAGTATGATTCTGTAGATAGTGTTTCTTTTCTCCTATGGCTGCATACTATTCATTTTAAGTTTCAAATGGGGAGATGACGTTACTCACCGCAGCTGGACCTGCGACTTGTGCGGCCCTTTACTAGCGAGTTCTAGAGAGAGATGTTCAAGCTCTGACTGAGTTAAACTTAGACTGGAGAAGTTTTCATCCACCATAGTCCAGTCACCATCCACCATAGAACTTGTTTCAGTCAGGTCTGTGGCTGAACCAATGCTGCATTCATCACCTATCAAAAACACTCAGAAACATAAGGGAAAAAGAAACTACTTACTTTAGTAGGACTCAGAATTTTTGAACTCCTTCCTATACAAACTGACAAATCACACAGTAATGCTTTGCTGTGTATCACAGTGCTACGAAGTTATTTCAACATACCATCCATTCCACTTCAGCATTCTTCTTCTCATACTATATGGTAGAACTATTAATGCAGGAATGCAGTAGTTTTTATATCCAATAAAAATAATTCTGCACAATAATATCTGTAATGGATCCTAAAGTTATGTTGGCACTCATTTTAAGAGTGCCTCTTGCATGCTACAGTCCTAATTGTCTATAGGAGGGGCTGCAGTCTGTCTAAAGGTACTGCTTTCTTAACCTTTTATTTTGTTAACAATGAAGATTCAATAGCAAGTTCTTTCCTTCATACAAAATCCTGAAGATTATGAATGTCAATATTTACCTGCGCTAATTACACAAAGAAATAAGTCCTTCTAATAAAAACATGAAGAGAAGATGTAGCCACAGAATCTTCACAGGAACAGTAACAGCAAAGGTAAAACCATTATGGTGGTGACTCATGAAGGCACCCAACCTCCAGAACAAAGTAGATCTTTACTGTGCAAAATGTTTAGAAAGTCAGAAAGTTATTTTACTAGCTTCTTGCCCATAGATACCAATGCTGGGTTAGTTATTTGTGAAGTTATTATTATTAAAATGTCGTGAGCTGAATTCTAAAGACTACTAATTTAGTTTCACTTTAGAAATAAACTGCTTCAAAAAGCATACTGAAGTCCATTGAACTCAAAGCTTTTCATCCAGCTCAGAAAAAAAATGAGATACTAGTTTATAGAAGCAGCAGCAGTGGCAGACAGCATTACAAGATAGTGCAGTGAAAAAATAAATTTTCCCCATTTAAATTATGCTTTTTTTGAGAGTTCTATAACAAACTTACTTAAACCTATTGTATTCTTGCAGCCTCCAGAACTAATAAACAAGAAAAACAGGAGTGAAAATAGACTGAGGCTGTGCCCAAGCAGAGGGAGAGAACCTCACTCTATGTTTTAAAGCCTGTCAACATGTTAAATAGCATCTCCAAGTGCTCTGACTCTCACAGGAGGCCCTAGCAATCTTGGGGAGATTGCAGTTCATACTTAGGTACTTAGGCATTTCCCCTGAAAAAGTGGAAATCACTTATCACTGAAAACATTGTTCTATGATTGAGGACAAGAAGGAGTAAAAAAAGAGAAGAATGGTCAAACAAACATTTCCTGTCTCTGACTGTGGTCATTGAGAGTAAAATTCTCCTTTGTATTTTTGTAAGTTGATAAAATCAAGCTTTTAGAAAAGATTTAAACAAAGCCATACATAGCAAAATAGAAAACGATGTGTGACTGTAATTTCCTCAACTTCCTCAATAAAGAATGTATCTTCCTTTCTAATGAAGTCCAAAAGTACAAAAGTTCATGCATTAGAACAGTGCGAACTTGTGCGAGACATTCTTCCTGAATTATGGTTATCAGCAATTGAGAAGCAACAATACAGCAGTGGCATGCAAGTATTAAAATATAAGTGTGTACTTCCAGGTGCATTTTCACAACGAGCAGACAGAGGAAGAGTGACTAACCTTTACTTAGCAAAGGAGAAAGGAACGCATCTTGCATGTGTGGTCCATGGGATGAAATGGTGTCAATCTCCCTCTGAGAAGAGCTGATAGTGCCAAGCCAGCTGCGACTCCGAGGTGTGTTTGAAACCCCTGTGTCCATTTCCATATTTACAAAGGCCTCTGCAGACGGAGATTTTAGCAGCTGCTCCCCCACGGCTATAGAAAGAACCCACCAAAGAAAAGTCATGTAACCATCAAAAAGGAAATCTGGAAAGTTCTCTCCAGGCATTTCAGGAAGCTACATCATAGAATCATAGGATGGCTTGGTTTGGAAGGGAACTTTGAGATCACCTAGTTCCAACCCCCCTGCCATGGCAAGGACACATCCCACTAGGCCAGGTTATCAACCTGTATTTGAACACATTCAGCGATAGAGCGACTACAACTCTCCTGGGTGACCTGTTTGAGTGTCTCACCACCCTCAGAGTGAAGAATTTCCTTCTTTTTTCCAATCTAAATCTCTTATAGTTTCAAACCACCACCCCTTGTCCTATCACTATAGTTTTGTAAACAGCCTTTGTAAACAGTCCCTCCTCAGTTTTCTTGTAGGCTCCCTTCAGATACTGGTAGGCCACAATAAGGGCTTCCTGGAGCATTCTCCAGGCTGAACAGGCCAAACTCTCTCAGCCTGCCCTCATAAGAGAGGTGTTCCAGCCCTCTGATCATCTTTGTAGCCCCCTTCCGGACCCTCTGCAAAAGATCCATGTCCTTCCCATGTAGCGGGGGCTAAAACTTGTATCTAAGTCAATATTCAGTTAGTTTGCTGAGGGATCACTAAAACCAAGGGAATACAGCAAGTTTAGATATTTCAGGAATTTCTGATCGGATTTTTATGTCAGTAGTGGCATAAAAAAATATCAGCCAAAGTGTTTCCATCATTAGAACTAAATAATGGTGCTGCTGCTACCAAAAGGAACAAGGCCTGGCAGCTAGGATCAATTTTGCTCTAAGATTATGTCCTGGTTCGAGTGAAAACCAGAACTAATTCTGTTCAGTAATTTTACTTTTAAGCTCAGTTCTTCTAACTGCACGTTCTGCAGTCAGCAGCCTGTTCTCACAGACAGTGTCTGCTGCTGGCAGTGAGAACACCCGCTGTTCGGAGTTAATACCAAGGATTATTGGTGAGCAGAGCAAGGCCACTGCCAGATCTCGTATACCACACTGTGGGGTGCAGGAAAGTGAAAGGCTGCACCTGCAGGGAGGAGAGGACAGGGCAGGTGACCATAAACTGACCCACAAGGTATTCCAGCCCACAGATGTCATATTCGGTACAAAGCTGAGGGATCTGGAGGGTCTCTGGCTCTTCTTCCCTCTGGCACCACTTTGCCAGCTTTGCTCGGCTTGGCTCAGGTCCTCTTTCGGT
>JANHFX010006383.1:34620-51486 GCA_027560015.1 Chloroceryle amazona
GGAAAGTGAAAGGTGGCACCTGCAGGGAGGAGTGGACAGGGCAGGTGACCCCAAACTGACCAACGAGGTATTCCAGCACATATACATCATATTTGGTATAAAGCTGAGGGATCTGGAGGGTCTAGAGCTCCCTTGCTCACTCTCTCTGGGGGTTTGTATATATATGTACATACTCTATTATTTTCATTTTTACTAAAGCTGTTGTAGTTTCCTTTTCTACTCTCTAAGTCTCTCTCCCTTATTCCCTTTCCCTTCCCTCTTTGGGGAGGGAGGGGGCTTTACAGAGAGCATCTGTTACAGGTCTAAGGGGCCACCCTGACCCTACACATCTTCAGTTATCCCAGAAGTCCAAAATTACTACAAGCACCAAATTTGCTAGTGATTGAGCTGCAAACAATGCATCACACAAACTTTTCAGATTTCACTCTCTCAAAGTGCTCATTTTGTGCAGAAGTGATTTTCATCAGGACAGAAAAAGTGAAAAGTCAGTCATTGATTTCTACTATTCTTGTTTCTACAACCTTTGTGAACATACAATGCAAAAAATAATAATGTCCTATAAACATGCAGAACAGTTTTAGACAGACTGGAGATTTTCTGTCATTAATGCATTCTAAGTTTTGCAAAAGGACCTTTATGTTTAAAACTCTGTATCTTTCACCGCAATAAAAGTAGTAAACACAAGCAGTAAATTCTTGAGTTATACATTCACTTAATTAGGTAGCATTGTTTCTCAGATTCTTGGAGAAAAAGTATTATGGGAGTACTGATGGGAGTTCCAGCTAACAATTCAGCCTGTAAGTGTAGACAATGCCTTGTATTATAGATCTCTTTTCTTTATGCCTGGACCACTCCATTCCACAACTTCTTCAGTCAGTGACAACTTTGAAGCCATATACAGTATTGCACATATATTTACTCACATGCTTCCTTTGATTAGGATTATTATCCTTATCTCGTATCTGGGGTCCAGATCGATCCCTTTGCAACATGATGAGTTGTCCTGCTAAGTTTAGCATAATACTTTCAGCCTCACAAGCCTAACGATAGAAAAGTATTATTCTAATTACTTAAGCTTTTTGAATGCATCATTTTACCAACAACCACAATACGACTCCAGAACAAGAAGAGTAAATTAACTGCACTGCCATACAGAGATGACCAACAACTCAGAAAAATCAAGCAGAACTAAGTACCTACAGTTAAGATTCATTTATGTAGTTCTTGTGCAAACAAGTATATACTGGAAGATTTCTTGTTCACCAGACTCATTCCACATGTTTATTTGACATGGGCTTTTTCCAACTATTCTTCTTGGCATGAGCAAGCCAGTAGTACTCTAAGAGAAATAAAGCTCTGTATTCTTATCAGTATCACCACTGTACGATTGCCAGTATCTGACTGCAAAGACTAACACTGATACACAAGCCAGAAAAAGTTGAGCCAAAAAGAGTTTAGCCACACTTCTACAGGATCTTGAACTTTTAGAAGGTGCAGTTAGAGAAAAGTCTTTCTGGTTAGGTATATTACAAAAGCAACATATTTTTTTCTTAAGATTCATTTCAAAACTGTTTGATCATGTAATAACATGCTGAGCATGAAGTTTAGTTTTAAAATACAATGGTAGAGGTCTTGTATGGTAAATTTGCGGCATTGGGGGTCAAGGTCTCTAATAGGTAACAACACTAGAAATGCTGACACACCCTGCTAAGTCAGACAACATTGCTTTGTCTACAGTGCAGTGTCATAATCAGTGCTAACACTAACACTTCTCTTTTGAGCAGGAGGATTGACATGGTTTGACAATAAGGCCTCTTAGAAGTCTGATACTGAACAATTTTACTATTCAATATTACAATATTACTAGTGTTCTAAAAAGCTTTAGTAGCTTTTCCTCAAAATTAGGAAACACCATGGGTCGGGTAGTTTGGGGATAAGGATGCTGTATCACAGCAAGATGGACTAGAAAACCTCAAGCATGTTGTCTTTTATGCCCATGTCTAAGATTGCATCAAGGTCTCAGGACTTATGTTCACCATTGTGGGACACTAAATTACAATGAACAGAAGGAAGCAAGTGCAAACCTTCAGATTTTTACATTTGTGTCACTGCTTTCATATCTGCCAGTGGCATTGGTAAGTGGGGAAAAAAATGCACATTCACATGTCCATGGGCTTGCCTCACAGAGAACACCAATTCTGAACTATCTTGAAGTAGCTGCTCTGATGAGAAAATATGCTTCATCCTGCAGCTACTCAAATAGTTAAGCTTAATTTGTTTACACCACAGTCCACAAAAATCCCAAGTTCTCTTTGCACTGTACTTTCAGTGGCCTGAATCATTTCCTGGAGTTAGGACAGGGTTTCACCTTCACACCTCAGTCATTATTTCGCTGTTGGCCCAGCTCCTGAGGTAACTAGTGGGAGAGATTATTTTACTTTATTTCAGCTCAGTAGGAAATTGACTAGAAGTAACCTCATAGGGTCATGTGCCATCTTTTCCTTTTTTTCTGTTTATTCTTTGAGTAATGGACCTGTTACTGCAAGAAAGGCACTTTGTTATCCTATGGCTTGCTCTGGTGTTAAATTTTTAATCTGCAATAGAGAAATATACCCTTAACATAGTTAATTTTACTATGTCCTCCAAGATTTGGCCCCAAACTTTACAAGATGACAAGAGAAGATACAAAATAGAAGTAGGTGTTTGGATTTTATTTCCAGCCCTCCACCCCCAAATCACACATAAAATGTTTATATAACTCACATCAGAAAAAAACATGCTCTGCATTTTACCACTGATTTACAATTCATCAGCCACATAAAATAAGAAATCCAGGCACTAATACTTTTCAGGTTTGTGCACTATAGACCTGTTACCTGCTGAGGCATCTTCAAGGTGATGCCAGTCTCTGTCCTCACTGATGTCAATGTAACAGACACTACAAGAAAAGGATGAGGAATGTACCGAGACATGGACACTTCTTGAAGAACTTGGATACTGGCAGTAGGGTTAGGACTGAAAGGAAAGATGATGACATTTAGCCATTTAGTATTTTACATAAAATTAGTAACTTTAAGTAAATGTAATGAAGATAAGCAATGTAATCTCAGCAAGCAATTTACTCTAAAGGAAAATCTTTTTGGTCTGTAAACTGGAATCTCACAGGCTGACATATCTACATAAAATTACCAAATATACCTAAACTGGGGTACTTTATTTTGATAGTTTTGGCAAGTAGAGCTATGAGTGGATAGACGACAACATCACATACTTCTGAATATGACTCTGTTCACCCTGCAATAAGAGAGTTCTGGGGTTTGGACTTTGTTGGAATTTTCTTTGAAAAGCACTGAAAATACTTCCCTCTAACAGGGGATCAATGCCTTGCTTTCTGCTAAAAAAAAAACAACAAAAAATGTGTCCCTTCTTGCTGAAACCAAGAGGCCATAACTGTAAGATAAACCACCTGCTAAGGCACTCCAAAAAAAACTGTCTGGGAATCTTTATCTCCTTCCTATGTTCACTAATCCAAACTGTTTAAAGTATCTGGCTGTTACGTTGCTACTTCTTTTGCACCAAAACAGCTGATCACAGACACACCACAGACCAAACTTCTCCCTTCATCTTTGCTACTCCGCTGTCACCCTCACCAACTACTACGTCTAATATTAGAAACACTTTTTTTAACAATATTCAAGTATGTGGTTGCCTTTTAGTACCTTTTTATTCTATTTACATTCAGTTTTCAAGTTCGTATCAGCTAGAATGTGCTTGTGCAGGCAGCTGGAAACACATATGTCTCAATCACTACCTCCACACCTGATGTATGTCCATGCATGCAACTGACAACACTCATGCACTATCACATGTCCATACAGATAACAGCCCTCTGTATTTTAAAAATCTGACTCCACAAGTTATCAACAAACTTTATATTATCTTAGGAATTTACTGAGAACAGATTTACAAGTACATTACTGCAAAAGCACTTAAATACTGATAGTCACCCTTCAGGCCTTCTCTCAATGCTGTAAAGGCAAATGGAACAATCAGCTCTGAACAGTATTACGATGTCCCGGAAGACACTCAGTAGTAACGTGTCTGCTTGCACTTTGGTGATGTGTGCAAATGCATTGTCAAGATTAGACGTTCGCAGGTAGATTCTCAGCTACAAGGTAAAGGAGTAGTTTGAATACAGTTTCTGTTTACCAACATGCTAATAGTAATTCCATGCTCAACTATCTCCTTCCTGGAACAGCTGTCAAGGTTTTCTAGCAAGACACGGTACTGTTTTTTTTTTTTAATCAAATGTTTTATACATTACATCCAAAGTGGTTAAAGAACAGTACAGCCAAATCTGAACAAGGGAACGACAAACACAAGGAAGGAGTTTTATTCATTAGACTTAAAAAGCAAAGAATAAGTAGTTTCTACCCATCTCATTTAAAATCTTAGAAAATGTTCCAAAATACTGTAGCTACATTATCTCAAAACATGCTTCGTGCTAACATGCAAATATGTCACATTTTCAGAAAAGTAAGCAGAAATGTGGTAGCCAGCAGAAAATAATTTTTAATAGCAATAATAAGCTTTTCTGCAAATAATTACTGATATATTAATAAATAACTTCTCAACATGACCAAAAGTCACTATGTATCCGGCTTTTCATATTTGTAATACTACTGTAGAACAGTAGATCAGATCAGGTATTCTAAACATGACTTATTTACTTTGAAGAAAAATACATCACCTCTTCCTGATGGTCATTTAAATTATAACATGCAAGTACAATGAAGTCATTCCACCATGCTAAGCCACCTGTAACCATCATATTTTGCTCCTAAAGAGAAAAAAGAAAGCAAATGACATTTATGTATGTATTTTTATATACTTATACGTGCACACACATTCTGTGGGTAATCTCTGAAAGCCATACATGTGTTCTATAAGCTTTGCTGATAGTGGCAATACAATCTGTGTACATGTAGCTTTTTGTTGTTTAAAAAAACCAAAGTCCTACAGAATAAGATGTGAAGGTCAAACATCACTACAAGAAGGACAGTGAGGTGCTGCAGCATGTCCAAAGGGGTGGGCGGGTCTATAGAACAGGTCGTCTGAGGAGCAGCTGAGGGAATTGGGGTTGTTTGGCCTGGTAAAAAGGAGGCTGAAGGGAGAGCTTATCATACTCTGCAACTACCTGAAAGGAGGTTGTAGTGAGGTGGGTGTTGGTCTCTCCTCCCAAGTAACCAGTGACAGGACAAGAGGAAATGAGCTTAAGTTGTACCAGGGGAGGTTTAGGTTGGACATTAGGAAAAACTTCACTGAAAGGTTTATCAAGCATAGGAACAGGCTGCCTAGGGTGGAGGCACCATCCCTGGAAGTATTTAAAAGATGTGCAGAAGTGGTGCTTAAGGACATGGCTTAGTGGTGGGCTTGGCAGTGTTAGGTTAATGGCTGGACTCAATGATCTTAAAGGTCATCCCTAAATGAATCTCTGATTCTATAATCATCTTGTAAAACACTGCTCCACAGCTGCCTCTGCTGCTGGCATCCCTGAACTTTGTCAAATCAGCTTTCTGCTTCTGGACAGAATTTACAAACTTGGCATCTAAAGCTACATCTAACACAAACTTTAAGGTCACACATATGGGAGTGTCTGACTATAGGCACTCAGATAAGAAACCCTCAGATAAGAAACCCTTTTAATAATCAGAGACAAATTATTGTGTCAAAGCTACATAAGTGTTTCAGCCAATTTATGAAAACCCCATTCAATACCAATGTTCCTAATTCCAAGTGAGTCTTTTTATTTGAAAAATACTTGTTTTTTAAAAAAAATGTCTATTTAAAAAATATGTATTTTCTTAATTTTCTCCAAGAGTTGCATTCCAACAAATACAACCCCCCCAGCATACCTGAATAAAGTACCATAAACTCTCACCTGGGTAATGTTTCCAAACAGCTTCCACTTTTTGGTAAGTAAAGAATAATGTGCAAAACCAAACTTGCCAACAACAGCTACATTCTGTCCAAGGTTGTCAATAGCAGAAAACTGTTCAAAGAGAAAAAAACCCAGAACCTTAGGAGGTAACTTATTTAAATGACATATCCTATCAAAGTACATCACTACAAAGCATTATAAGGTCAGTCAAAACTTCTAAAGTATCTTCATGTCTTCTACTTTACTGTCCAACACATATTCTTCTTTCTGTAATTTAAAACAATTATTTAATCTTCCAGAGATCATCAAACCCTAAGGCACAGTTACAAAAACCCAATACTTTTAACGAAACAAGGGTATATTCTGAAAATAACTCACCCTTATAGGCCAGTTGCTCTCTAGATATGTACTATGAATCTGAAAAAAGCAGAGAAAAGCAAAATCACAGAACTATACCAAGCACCATTAAATTAGTGATGAATTCTAATCTTCTAAAGAAATTTGTACATGTCCCTTTTTTTCCAAAACACTGGCACGAAAGTTTTTGATATTGGGATTTTTTAAATACAATCACTTCCCCTCCCCCCAAATAAGAAAGTTACTGAAGCTTAAATGTTAGTCTGTTTTTACTCCAAGAAACCTAAAAATGCATTAACAATATAAACCAGCTAGTACTATATTATAGATTAATAGTAAAAATTTACTCTTTTTCCCCCTTAGATACTTCTCCTCCATCAGGACCTTTCACAGGAACATAAATGTTCTGATAAACACAGCATTCATGAGAGACTTTCAGTGCTGGGGTGAAATTTCTAATTGCAGCAGAAATACACACCAGCACATCCGAAAGCCTTGCTAAGAGAGCACTTGACTAGGATATATCTAATTAAATCTTAATCCTGGATTCTTCAGGTCACATAGGATGATACAAATCCAGTTCAAATTTCAGTCCTTGGTTTGATGCAAAGCAGGTAGGTGCTCTCATTAACAAACAAACCACTGGCTGTTCTCATGGGTATGTTGCTCACCACCATAATTTCAATTGTGTTAGTTTTACTCCTACACAGAATGAGGACTTCCCCCTCCTGTGCCAGTTTCAAAAGGCAGAAGATCTGTCTGGCCAGCTCAAATGTATTTAGAACCTGAGGTATATCCCTAGAGTTAAATGCTGTTTAATACCTGTTCATGGATTAGGTAAGAAAATTTTAGGGACCATTTAAAAACCTTTCTTTAGAAAAACATCTACCAATTAAAGTGTGGAAGAACATACACCAGAATTACAGATTAAAGGTTATTTATTTTTTTCTCTGTATTACAAAGAAAATAGAATCAGTCCCATTACCACCCCTGGAAATAATTTCTTCTTCACAAGCTTGATATTGTGAAGTTTTAATTACAAGCTTAAGTAGGTGTTACCTAAGACTGCTTGAAAATGCAGCCAAAGTCCAAAGGCTGTATTCATCAGCTGCAGATTCTTAAAGCAATTTGCATAAATAACAGAACAAATTCCTAAAGGATTTATTTGATGCTACATTTATTCTCCCTTTCAAAGCATAGGAAAGTAATTTAACTACTCCTGCCAGAAGTCAACAAGACATTTATGTTTTTTTACTAGCTAGGATGCAAATTCATAGCCACAGAGGCTGAGATGGCCAACATCCTTTTACCGTTTGGCAGTAAGAAGCAGCTATACCAGGGTAAACCCAAGACACAATAAAAAGACAATGATCTCATACTACAGGAAAAGGGTATGGCAGAAAGTGACGAGATCAGCTGCAAATTCCAGTTCTAGAAACTCTCAGAAGCACAGCACACATATGGGCGACCAGCAACAATTACCTGTACAACGTGCCAATGTCTGTGTCCTAATAAAGTGCTTAAACCCTGAGAATCTAAACTGTCATCTGAAAATGGGCCTCTTTCCCTGGTAGGCTTATGTTCAGAGTGTGCTGAAGTATTTCTGGGACTCTGAGCCTGTGTTGCATCTCCACAGTTCAAATACAAGCGATCTTCTCCTTGAAGGAGGACTTGTTCCTGGTTACTCTACATTAAAAACAAAAGGAAACAACAAAAGAAACAAAAGTAATCTTGAGCTCCATGTACAGAAAAGAAAGTAAAACACATGTTGTATATATTAACAGGTTCTGTGTAAACAATATGAATAATAAGCATTAAGCCAGCTCTCATTTTCTGTAACACTATGTATTAGTAGGTTTTATGTTACAGTATTGCACAGCAGTATTTTCAAACCACCATTTTAAGGACTTCATCATAGAAAGGGAACACTTGTCTAATGGCTACAAAACAGACTTAAAACTTATTCAGAGAATAACTCAAAGGTCACCTGAAAACTGGAAACATACGAACATATGAAATATGCAAGGATATAGTTATCAACAAAAAAAACCTTACCATACAAGGATTAACAGTGAGGGCACTCTTGATGAAATGAAACTGCAGAATACCAAACTGTTGAAGAGTTTCATTATCTGCATCTCTTTCAGGCTTCATGTTTGAAGAATTCCCATCAATAACCCACAGATGATACCCTTCCGATCCCCAAGTCTGAATGTAAAAGAGTAACAATAATAAAAACGTAGACCAAATACTATATATTCTCAGAAAACAAGAACTACAGAAACTTACTGTAACTGATCTTGTGATAGACATGAAACTGGTAAAAAAAACCCACACAGATTGGTGCTCTAAAATGTATCATCACAGGAATCATAAGTAACCCGTAGTATTAAAATCCATGACACCAGTAAGAATAAAGCTTAAATTATCTTCCTTTTTTTCATGTAAAAAGCGTTGATTAAATGAAAATTCATTATGCAGGACCTCTACATAAGTAAGGAAGGCTGTTTAGTTTGCAGCTTGAAGCAACCGACAAAAAATCCACAAACAGAAACAGGTACGAAGAAATTCTGATCCCAAAATTACACTGGTGATTATTCATTAAATTAAATGGTACCAGAATTTCAATCTTTGTTTTGTTTTGTGTTTTTAAGCTACATTGTACTGTCCTTGAGAATGTGTACATCCACTTGGGATGCATGTTTAAACCTGTCAATCTTCATAGCAACTAGGCTATAAGTAAGGAAAATCAAATTCTTTAGAAGAATTGTACAAAATTCATCACGGTTTATTAAGAGGCCTTGAAGACTGTGCTTGACATGTATCAACATCTACTGATTTGACAGATTAGCAGGACTTCACATTAATTAGTTTGTATTAAAAGAACCACAGTTAAGTTTCTCTTGAATTCATATTAGGAGTTAAACTACTTCAACAGCCAAAGGTAAGCTAGTAATTTTAGGGAAATAATTAAGTTTACAGTTAGGTCCGTGTCTCATTGTACTCTTGAAATACATCACCAGAATAAAAATAAGAGAAATAAATAAAATCCAAAAGTATTCACTCGTAATATTAAAAGCAAAACCAAGAAAAGGCATGTTATGTTTTCCCTCTTCCTTCAATACAACACTGGTGTTACGAAGTGTAGTAAAGGCATCTTACCCTCTAGAAATAGTAAAGAGAAACAGCTTAGTTTTCTAAAAATCTTTTTGCAATTAAAAAAAATAAAGTAACAGCCACCCTATTACAGTATTTTTACATGCGTATTTACCATAGAACTGATATTTAGAGGGTCCTTTTTGGCACCATCAGACCGATACCTTAAAAACAGAACAGAACAAGTTTGAGTTTGGTATTAACTTCATCAAAGTAAAAAATTATCTTCCTAACTTTGTATTGTCGTATGATTCCATACTGACCTCACCCCAAACTATAAAGCTTGTTTGATCCATGACACTGCATAAAAGGCAATGCAACTTTCAGATGTCTCACCTAAACTGTCTGAATTGTTATTTATAGATCTTAGCAAATCTTCAGCAAAGTATTTTGGCACTGAGGGAATTTTAGTATTTACTTGCTAAAGGCTGCCTTTAGGGTCTGCTATGATTTAATGGCCAAAAAGACAACTACATAAAAAATAAATTTTCATTTATATTAAAATAATCTCCTAAATATTATTTGATGATTCCAACATGCAAGAAATTGTAATGGAAAAGGATTTTTAAAAGCTAGTTCAGTTAATTAGGTCGTAATTAAATGGTTTTATTTATCAAAAGAAAGGTTTCTCATAAAACATTTTACAATTTCATTAAAGATACTCACGCAAAATCACCTCCTAAAGTACAGATAAGATGAGCACCAAAAACACTCCATAAGGACAAGCCTCCACAATCCCAAGTCACCATCACAACACAGCTATCAGGTGACCATCTGATTAGTTTAACAGGTCCTGTTTTATTCCAAATATCTGTTTAAAAATAGACAATAAAATACCATGTGAGAAACAAAATGTTCTTATACTTCTTTCACCATAAGAGGAAAATGTAAAATCTATTGAAATAAATGTTTTTTTTTAAATTAATTTCATTGTTGTATTTATCAAACTGACCAACTCAAAATGAATAAGCATCAGATGAGGAATTCCTGCTTTCTTTCAAATACTGTTTGGTTTCCTAGGAAAGTAAGAATACAAGAAAACAGGCCACTGTGCTATGACACAACCATGGAACTGCAACTCTGGTAAAATGATTTTAGGTCAAAAGAATATCTTATATTCACCCATGAAACCTCTTCTTTTGGCACCTGGCACAACTGAAAAACTCTTTATTTAAAACTATTATGTAAAGATTTTATTTTTTTTTTTTGTTGAAACCTAATAGGCACACGCATTTTCAGTGGAGGATGCATTTTATTCACTTTCTATGTTCCTCACTCTCAAGCCCACAGTACGCATCAGCAATACATAAAAATTTCCACTGAGCTTTTTTGTTCACTGCAGTTCAGCCTGGGTGCTGGATTATTCCATTTTTTCTGTACCCTACATATCAGTTGTTTCAAGTTATTTCACAACTTTATTATATTCACTATTAGTTTTGACAATAATCTCTCATTTTCTCAGGGTAGTAATGGAAAAAGTAATCTCAAGACTACATGCAGGAACTAGTAAAATCAGCATTTAAAAACAAACAATCAGAAGCAGCACTGTCTGTAAAATGCTAATTCAGATTCAGATTTAGTACAAAATAAAAAATAATAATAAAGAAAAAAAGAATAAACCAACCCCAGACCCTCACATATGAAACACATCCAAAAGACAGTTAAAAGCAAGCACCTAGAAGAACAAATGTGTGAGCGTAAATTACTACAAACATGCGAGAGTAAATACTAATCCCATCAGTGATAATGCAAGCAACAAACAGTTGTTATCTAGCCAAAGATAAAATTATTCTTTAATACCCTAAAAACAGCTGGAAAATTCTAGCGATAAAAGTAGCTCACCAGGATATTGCTTTGGTGTCAGCTCCAATTTATGAGAAAACTGCATGGCGCCTGTGGTGGTATCTATGGTATAAACCTGCACAGAGCCGCTGGAAGAGATTACGCATGCTTTAGCCTACAGACCATTTAGATTTCTCATCAGTTTCAAACGTTAGCAAAACCTGCTTTTTTCTCACCAATAAAAAATGGTATCTAGAACAGAAACATTGTGTCAAGTAAGCACTCAAAAAACTTTTAACAAACCAATTTTAAATTATACTTTCCAGAAGTCAGTGGAGGACCAAGACCACCAGCTCCATAACCAAGGCACCAAGACTACTTAATTCTCTGAAAATACACCTGGACAGACAATCCACATGTATTTATTGCCTCCAACTGCAAGACAATCCATAAGGAAGTCAGTATTCCCTCAGTGCTAAAAACTTGTCAGAACTAAATGGACGCATATTAAGATCAATGAATTATAGCAATTATTCCTGTTTCAGGGGTGAACTCTAACACACTCAGTTGTTACTACAACCAAGAATACTATTTCTTAAGAAGACAGTTGAAGACTAAACTACCCAGATCTTTTAAAATGCTCTAACAAACAACTAAAATAATTTAAAAAAAAAAAAAGCTGCACTCTAGACCAGCTAAAGCAGTATTATACAAAAGGAACTGTTTTGAAAGAGCATTAAGGAAAACACCTCAACTAAAAGTACTTTTGTAACATTTAATTTATAAATATTCAGTTAATCACACAGGCAATGGTTTTCCTGCACCAACACTTTACAGAGCATTTTCTCAGTTGAGTGCAAAATGCCAATTCTTGTCCACTATTATTATGATTAACTGCTTAAAAATTACTTTATAATCCTGCTTTGAGATTAACTGTGACAGCAGCACTTTCCAATCCTTGCTGCTGGTCTGGCCACCTTTTAATTTTTCCAGAGCTGAACTGCAAGCATCAGCTCCAACTGCAGTTCCAGCAGGTAATCATTTCTTTCCTCTTTGGTCCTACCTTCTTGAGAGCAGATTATACAATCTCTAGGAAGACCAAGCATTTCCATCTTTACACACAAGTCCTGCAACACAACTTAGGAAGAAGCAGATAGCACTTAAGCCTTATAATGATTTCATTTCCCTCACCATTGAACCAGCCTTACAAAACTTACTTGGCACATCCAAATGCCATTAGCCTGTATTTGTTATTTACTGCCACACAAGTTCCATCAATCACATCTTGTGCCCAAACGCCATGGAGCTGCTGTAAAGAAAGGAATTCACAGATTTTTTTGGTTAAATAGTGCTTTTCTTCATGATAGCTTCTACCCATATGCTGCCTGTGTACACCTTATTACAGATCTGTCAGTTGACCTTCATCACCTCATGAAATTTCTGTTGCAAATGTCAAGATTAACTGATATGGCTGAGATAAACAAAACCCAGTATATGTAAAAATGGTTTAATTGTCCTTAATAAAAATTACAGAAAGATGCCAGTATGTAAGCTTTGAATAACCAAAGGAAGTCAATACCTATAATAGTCAGTTGACCTATACTGACCTATAGTCAATACCTAGAATACTTCTGATACTGCACTGAAAAACAAAAACAAAAACAAAAACAGTACATGGTGCTAAAGATGAAGATAAAACACAGAACAGGAAATAAACTTCTGTCTGCAGCAGCTGAAATGGCAGATATTGTAATCGTGAGAAGATTTGGACAGATTAAGTAAATTCTTCTGGGTTTAATTAAAAGAAATAAATCTAATGATAAAATGTAGTGCAGACTGAATTACAGGTAAGAAAACACATAACATGGAAAGATTCCTTTAAAACAAATTCTGAAATATGCTTGTCACTGTGAGAAGAGTTAAGACTTGATTACAGTGAAAAGCAAGAAATAGGACCTATGATACTTTACTGCAGGAGAAACCACTTCTTATCACCCCATTTATAACTACCAACAGGAAGTCTGTCACAGAAATATTAAGAAGACCTCAGAAATATAATAACATTTTTAAGAAAAAAAAACCAAAATTAAATTCCCATAGATGGGTACCAGCCCTAGAAAAATTTAGTTCACATTATGGTACAAAATATAGTCTTGTTCTTATATTATCTCTTAATGCTAAATTTTAGGGTTTTTTGATTTTTTTTTTACCATCTGAACAGAATTTAAAGTAGAAAGCTAACTGAAATGCAGAGACCAAGGAAAGCACATTTACTGTAGACCACATACTAGAAATACCAAAGGAAATATACCTCAGCAGTGAATCTACTTGACATTGGTGTAATGAAACCAACTCTGCCATCATTAAAAACAACAGCAAATCCATCAAGTGTGGCACAGTATTCCATATCTCTGATGTAAACATCTTCAAAGCCCAAAAAGGAACCTGCTGAGAAAGTATTAGTAATTTAAAAGTAAGTGAACAGAGTGATACTGCAAGCCAACAGATTTTTCAGTTGCTTAGTTTCACAGAAAAATCTAACTTAAAACAGGCTATTTTGTTCACATTTACGAAAGGCACATATTCCTCATCTGTGCTTGAGAACAGATAATACTTTATATTAGATTGTATTTTGCCAATAGTTAACTATCTTAAGCTATAATAAAATACACAAAACTTACCTCGAGAAGACTGCAGGTCCATGGAAAATGGAACTGTACATAGGTTGATGGCCTTCCTTCCATTTGTCATACCATCCCAGTGAATGAGATGGAGAAATCCATCAGCAGTTGCAACAAGTAGATCCTCTAACATGGACTGCAAACTAATAAATGTATTTGTCATTCTCTAAATAACTGCATCTCAAATCAACATCACAGAAAAATCAATTAATGTAACATACACCATAATACTGACTCTTGTATAGGCAACTGTGTTGAGAAGTTACATCAAATAAAGTATAAAACTATAAAGTAAGTGCCCAAGTCCTCTAAACAGTAAAGGTACCAAGCTGACAAAATATCGAATACATCTCTATTTTTTATCAGGAATTAGCATTCATGAACAGGACTGTACTCTTAGAGTAACTACCAAAGATCATTTTAATACTTTTGACTGAACATAAGACATTGCTGCTAACAACTAATTATTCATATATCCTATAAAATTACCAATTGCCTCAGCTGTAAATAATCCACAACAGTTTCCAACCTGTGGTATAAGCTCATTGATGAAGAAGAAATCCAAGACTTCTCCTAAATTCTTCCCCAAACATGTATAAAAATCTGAAAGCTATTATTATGTAGATAATAACCTGCAGCTTCCCAGGAAGGTTTTTTCCAGCATATACTGCATTTCTTCAAACACCCATTTTCTCCTCTGGGGCCACTTCCCGAACAGTGTTTTGTTACTTTTCCACCTCACCCCAATGCTATACAGTTTCACCAACTTTTTACACACACTTATTTAGCATGTTCAAAGCTTATTTATAGGGAAGAGAATCACTACAAAAAACAGGAAGAGGTTAAAAAAAAAAAAGTTGTTCCAGGACAAATAGGAACCCACTATGGGCAGCTGGAGAAGGTTGAAATGCCATATATAATAATGTATGTACCTATGTCTCCATGAAATCTGTAACGCATACTTAGAGCCCAAGGACAAACATATCTCTAGCAACATAATGTAATACTGAACTTACATGTGCTACATACTTCCATATGCTAAAAAAATCAGTATAGTCATGCATGGAAAGAATTCTTAAAAAGCATTTTACTTTTTTACCATCTCTTTAGAATTAGTATTAGAAACTATTAGTCCTTACTATTAATAAGCCTAAAAACGTAATAGACATTTTTTCCATACAGTTTCCCCTTCACTTTTTAACAAGGAACCAATTGCAGAAAAATTCTTAAGACATGATTAGTGAGCATACCTGGTGATAGAGGCTTGCAAGTCCAGCACTTTCTTCATTTCTAGATTTAATGAAGGAGCACATTGCTCTTCCTTATAGTGTGGGGTTCCTTTCAGATGTGGACTTCCTCTAAAATGAATGAGAAACACTACAATTGAAACTGTCCTTCAAAAGAGCTAACTTACTGAGTTCCATTCCTGTGGATTTTTTTCCCCTCTATACATATATACACACCAGACACTGACATGCAACCTGTCACAAGCAGCAGTTAATATCTTGGGCATAATTTTAGTGAAAAAAGTTTAGTCTGTCATATCATCCTATATTCCCATAAAGATTATAAAGTAAGCAAAATAAGACAATGAACAGAGAATGAATGTTACAGTATCTGTGTATTAATAATCCTAAAATAAGTGATAGATATACATTAATGCAAATGCTAGTTCAATACAATGGTTTTAAACCATTTCCATTAACTGTATTAAGTATCTCCATTCTTTGCCAAGATACATTACAGATACTATAGATTGCAAAATGTTTATGTTGCTTCAGTTCTTTTTGCCAGATGAATGTTTATACTACTAACTCCACATACATAATCCAACAGGTAGACATCTATTACAGTAATTTATAAGAATGTATCGCCCTATAGCAAATTAACAATAAAACTAAGACCTACTAAGAAAACAGATGGACTGAGCACTGTCTTCCTTTAAACAGAATGTTACAAGGTATCAACTTCTAGATACAGAAAGTTTTTTTTTCCCTTCATTTAAAATTTCACATTGCATTCTCTAATGAAATGCAGTTATTTTAAAACTCAGCATAGCATCATGAAAGTATTCCTTACTTGTCTGGGTTATCAGATGTGCCATGCATTTAATTTTTTCATTATTGTTTTTTTTTAATTTAACACTGACCCATAAGTCAGTGACAGTACTGCGACATCTATACAGATAATTCATGGCATAAGGATTACATAAGCAAAGCAAACTATGCATAAAGCTGACACTGCAGACACGTTAAGATTTCAGTGTAACTTTATCAGAAACAATAGATACATACACAAATCTATGTAATCTCTGCCTCAATTTTAACTGACAGAACCCTTTATTTTACCCCAAGGTAGCCAATGCAACTACCTAAGACATGGCAGAAGCCAAAGCAGCTGCAGTTTTAAGTTTGACATTCCAAGGATACCTCAATCTCTTACCTGCTTTGGTTATCTCAGTCACTATCAAGTGCCTTAATTCCATTACCATTTTATAGGAAATTACAAAATTCATGTGTTATTTTTTGATGGGTACTGCACCTTTTCTTATGCACCAAGGACAAAGATATATGCTCGTAAAGGTAAGGCTAAAGCAACCTTTGACATTCTGGAGTTACCATACAGAAGTAGTTACATCTTTACAGAACAACCTGATGGTGAACATGAAGGTTTATAGTAAAAAACAAGAAAAAATACTGTAAGGGTATTTAATCTGCCACCCACTGACAACAACCTGTATAAATATTAAATTATTAATAACTTTGGTTTGCATTTCAAAGAAAACCATTACAAAATATGTCTTTCTTGGGAAAGAATAGCCCTGCATGTTAGCTAGCTGTCATGGACTGAAAGGAGGCCTAGAATAAAAAAATAAAAATAAAAAAAAGGTGACTGGTTAATACTAGCATTGTGGGGTTTCTTTGGTTTTATTTTTAAACAGTAAATGAT
>JANHFX010006386.1:0-10443 GCA_027560015.1 Chloroceryle amazona
AGGACATGCTCTAGTGGCAGGCATCTAGGGGGTTATTTTGTGTTTTTGAAGTCATGTTTGATCAGGGTATTTAGGTGTTTGGGGTTTACTTAAGGTATTTTTTTTGTTGTTACGGGTATGGTTGGACGCGGTGCTCTAGGAAGCCCTATCCAACCATGAATATTCTGTGAAAAGACAGCCTCTTGGTCTGGCATATAATATAGTGGTATTTAGGAGGAGATTCTTTTCTTTTCAAATTAAGATAATGTGACTGCTCTTGAGGAAAAAGGCACAGAAAGAAATCTCTCCCTAGAATTTAAAACTGGACATAAAACTGTTGCATCAGCAGTAGGCTTTTGAAAAGTAGCCCAAACTCATACTATTAACAAATGTTGAAAAAATTTATATCTATATTCTCTGACTACCAGAGCTACCTGTAAATTGTCCAAGTATTTAATGCTACCAGTTGCACTCTGAGAGCAACAGATCATATTAAACTTCTCAGACTTAGAAGTCTTGGTGCTAATACCTGTTCTGACTCCAGGGAGACAACTGGGAGCAAGGAACTTATGCACCCTGGGGAGATTCATCTCTTCTAACCAGACCTAGAATCATGCTGAAGGATGTGGTCTGAGAGAAGCATGCATGGGATAAGAATGGGAACTTCATAATAGGGTAAAGGAGCAGTTGTAGGATGGAGAAGCAGCTGTGGCTTGACCATGCAAGAGCTTCTTCTAGAGAAAATGCTTCTTGAAGTGGAGAAAACACTGATAAAGAAAGGTCTGTCCCACATCTCTCATATATGAATGAGAAACTCAGTGTTTGAACTTATATTCTCCTTGAAGGAAAGATGTATTAACACTTCCTGTGAAATATTATTTATTTGTAATTCACCCATGGTGCAGGTCTCTATGGACATGCTTGGAAAGAGGAAATAAAACGCCTTAGGCTGACACTTCCTGTACATGCATGAAGAGTTAAAACATAATTTGTCACCAAGTAGGAGACTGTCATAGGGTGGATCAATTGATTCAAACAATGTTGAATCTGGGAATGTGCTGGGCATTGTGAAACTATCTGTACTGAGGAGAGAGACTTGCAATGTTTGCTGTGAGACTTTACTAAATAACACAGTGGATTAGATTCATGTTTCAACTCTGGTCACTTTCATGTATGACATGGAAAAAGCAGGAAAAGTGTAAAGTACTGAGAGATTGGTTTTAAAACAGGCACTAAATAAAGTTCCAATGTAACTACTTCAAAGAAGCTTGCAACTAAGTGTCTTTGTGCTGGTAGTTTGTTGGCATTAATAGAATTCTAAGTTTCAGTAACTATCAAGTTCATACTAGTGTACCTTATGGGCAAAATATAGCTCATTACTATGCAAGTTTAGCATTTGTACTACAAGCCTTACCAGAATTTAAAAAATGCAAGCATCTTTCTGACAACAATGTAAATATGATCTTTCCACGTCTGACTCTGAAATGTTAGTTTGCAATGACTCTCTTTATATTTTAGGTGTGCTTGATGGAGCTGAATGGTACTGAATAAACTGCTGATTTTTCATTTCTGGTTCACTGATTCAAGCCTGCAATAAATTGCTGAGTAAAGCGAAGGGTTTCTTGGGTCAGGCCGCATTGCATAACAACAAAAATCACGCCAGAAAATCTGCATACAAACTGTCTTGCCAGAGTAAATACAGAGGATCCCTACAGGTTTGGTCTTCTGGTTACTAGTCAGCACTGGCACACTGCTCCCTGCTTTTTCAGTGCTGTTGTTTATGCTAGCTGTATTACAGCTCTCACAGCTATGCTGATCCTGCTGCAGTCACATTTTCATTCTGCTATCATCAGGTTATAGCTATATTTTCCTTTGCAGTAGTGATTAAGTTCTTAGAGAAGCGACTTCTTTTTTTATCTATAGTGTTAAGGCTTAGGGGTAGCCTGACACTATATCAGATGAGCTTTTGCTGAAAGCCAGGGTAATGACAAAATTAAGCATGGGAATTACTCCCATGTACATGTGCAACTGAACAGTGTAGCGTCTTACGTGCCTGTGCACCTCCTGTCATCCCAGGCCATTCTCAGCACGTTCTCCACAGCTCTTCAGTGTCAGTTTTCAGTTCTTGCTCCCTAGCAATACTGTTGACATCCTGTTGGCAAGCCTACATGAACAAGGAGACAGTGTCCTTAGTTCTTAAACCACTGCTGGCACAGATTAATTAATAATTTTGCCGGAGAAATCAATTACTTCCCTCCTAGCTAAAGGACTTGTTTAGAGGCAGGCTTGAGCCAGGCTGTTGGTTAAAAAGCATTTATTTTGAAGGAAGGAGATGGGACGTTGAATAAGGATGCATGCTCTACCCTGAACTTGCAGACCATGGGTGCAAGTAAAGTTTGGCTGTGAAGCATCATGCTTTGTCTTCCTCCAAAAACCTTGCCATGCCAGCCTACTCATCCTCATGCCCAGATGTGCAGCTATGACACGTTAGACTTTGGCTGTCTAAAACTTTAAAACTACAGTGGTTTGAGACATAAAAAGTCACTGTTCAGACCAGACTTGCACACCTTTATTTTAGTTATTTACTGTTTCTTGGGGTCTCCAAGGCAGTCAGAAGTGCTGACATTCCTTGTGAGAATGGAGGTGGCAAGCTGATCAGCAGAAGTCCGTATGCCTGAAAATAATTCCACCATGAGAGAGCCCTCACCCAGGAAAGGAGTTAGAAATGGAGTTTAAATGAGAAGACAGACTCCCCTGATCTCTTCCCCCCCCCCGCTTTTTCCACCTCAAGGCACTGTGCCCATTCTGTTCCTCACCATAAGAAGTTTCACACAATCCCAGGATGCTTTCACATCCCTGTAATGAGTGCCAACCTCCAGGGCAGGGACCTGCCCTGTGCAGTGCCCTGGAAGGCTGCCCCTAGACTCACAATGGGTGAGTCCTGGGTCTTACCCAGCCCCTGGGGCTGGTGCTCTCTGGGCAGACCTGGGGCAGGGTATGGTGGGGCAGAGTGTTATTTATTTCCCTCGCCCCTGTATTTTTCTCATGGTCTTCTCAGAAGCAGGCTTTGTGTTCAGGGTGTGGACACATCAAGCAGAGGGGCAGAAGAAACACACAAATCTTATCTCCCATTTAATCTCGGATGTACTCATGTACCAGCCCTTAGAAGCAGTAGCTCAGGAAAAGTAGGAACTTAGAAAAAATACCTCTGTTGAATTAAGGTTTCAGACCTTCACTCCTCTAAATTTCATAAATATGTCAGCAGAGGTATCATTTGTCTTGTGCAACAAATGCTCGAGGCTAGAAGCACAGAATTTACAGAGCACAAGTCAGTGGCATCTTACAGCACAAAAAAGTGTGAATAAGAGCTTTCCCATGCAGAAGTTCCACCTATATAGATTGATTTTCTTTAAATCTATTTTGCTTCTTTAAACAACATTGACCCCTATGTTTATTCTTTGATTTCTCACACCACTCCCTCCCCCAAATTAAATACTGGCAAGCTAGTGAATGAATGGAAGCTTTCTCTTTCCTCCAAGCTTCACTGCAATAAATCTCATAACTTAAATACCATGCATTCTGTAAGTCATCCTACACCTTTAGGCTAAAACAAAGTTGAGACACCTATTTCTGTCGTTCATAATGTTCCCTTGTCAATGTGTGTCAGCTAGCGATCGCCTGTGACTGTGCCCGGTCTGGGGAAAAAGGCCACTGCATGGGCATGAGCCACACGATGCCAGCTGGGCCAGCGAGCGGGCTCTGCCCCTCCTTGCTTTACTGTGATAGGTGTTATTCTCAGCGCGTATGGATGAGCCTGGCTGGGTATGTAGGGAGGCAGGAGATGAAAGTTTTAATTACTGCAGAGAGACAAGGTCACTGACCTTTCTGCTTCCCATTCTGAGCGTTTTAGCCATTTAGCTGTCAGACAAGCTGGGGAGAGGACTGAAGGAAGAAGGCAGAAAGTCACCCCGGTGGCAAGGCTAGTGAGATGATAGGAGAAATGAGGGGGCATTTGGGGAGCTGCTGCGTCCTGCTGCAGTTACAGCAAGTGCCTGGTGAGAGTATGTGGATGATGTTTTCAGGCTCAGTTTATAACTGTGATTCTAGTTTCCTAATAAAAATGTGAGATGCTATTAGGGCAATTGCCTGATGGAATTTTAAAAAATGAAAACATTACTGATGTTATTTATCAACTGGCTCCATAATCTAAGAACAAATATCAAGATAGTTTGAAAAGATTTATTTTTCATAAAATAAAGTTGATATTAAAAAGAGGAGAATAAAATTATTTATTAATGATGATGTCAAACATTCTATTATTTGCCTAGGATTGAGATTTGATGAGCAGTTTACCCTTTTAAAAGATTGGCTTAAGAGAAGCTTATTTTTTCAGTTCTTTGTAATTTCCCCTGTGTTTTAAACTATTAAAAGTCAACATGCGGAGCTGAGAAAGCTTATTAGATGATTTCTCTTTGGCAGTTTTAAATGCATGTATTTTAAGCCTCTTGGTAAAAAAAAAGAAAAAAAAGAAAAAAAAAAAGCTTTATTCTTTACTCAGCTCAGTCTTCCCTCTCAGTTCCAGAGTGATGTTGAGTTACGCTCATTAAAAGCACCTCTAGTTCTCTAGTTCTTCTGTTATTACAAATGCTTTTCCCCATCATCTAGTCAGACATTCTATTAGTTAATGGGGTCCATAATTATTCTTAGCCTTCTGAAACAAAAGCATCATGTACAGATATGAACCTGTGCTTCTGTGTTCGGATGTATGTGCAGTAACACATTATGTTATTAGCTTGCACGCTCTTCTGTTTGCATATGGCAGATCCAATGAAGGCATGGCTGCTTACCCATACATTCTGCTAAAATTTTGTTCCTTGATCAATTTCTCATCGTGCTTTGAAGTGCTGCTCCAATAAAATCCATTGTCTGGAGGAAGGAGAGGTGCTGCAGGCAGAGTGCTGAGAACCTGGGCAGTAAGAACAGAGGAATAGAAAGCGGGGCTCTGGGACTGATTGACCAAACAGCTCTTCTGAGCCTTCTCTGCAGCTCCTAGCTCAGAGACAAGAGTTTAATCATTTTAGAGCTATAAATATATATGAATATGAATGAGATGACATAATATAAAAAAATATAGTCCTAATATTACATTGCAAGAATATTCAGATTAATATTACTTCCTAAAAATTTATTATTTTGTGCTATTATTGTTTTCTCTAAGCAACAATATGCAGTTTTAGGTTATAGTGGCTGAGGAGCCGTAGATTTAAGCTACTAGTTCCTTATTTTGACAGAAAGTGAGCCTGACTTTTACCTCAAGCATCTAGGCATTTTTAAAACAAACAGGATTCTATGATTCAAGAAAATGGTTGGCTGCAGAGAAGAGAGGAGGGTGTAAAACTACAAAATGAAATACAGTGACAAATGGGTAGAGGAATGTTTCCCTTTGGTTGCCTGTAGTTCTAAATCAAGACATAGGAGTTGAATGCTTCAGTTTACTTTGAGCATTTGACAGTCATCCTTTGAGGATACAAACAGACACAATAAAAAAGGCTTTACCTAAGTAATAGATGTTGTCTTTGTATCACCCTCATCCAAAATCTTGTCTCCCTTAACTCTGCCAGTAAATATAAATGGCCACTGCTTCATCTAACATCTAGCTGGGGATTTTTTGCAAAGAAAAGAGATTAACTGTGGCAAACTAAATTTTTAATATAAAAGAATAAATTATTTGACTCTAGCTAAATAGACACACAGCAAATAGAAGATCAAAAATAACTATGTAGTAATTTGTCCAGAAATCAATTACACCACCACTGTATCACTTCATACATCACAGATCTCATTGTCTGTATTTGAGCCATCAAAAATATCAGTAAGGAAAGTATTTCTGTATTCCAGAAGAGGAATAAGGCTCAAAGAGGAGGGGATCTGTAAATGATTTTTTTAAGGAGGAGCACAGCACTCAGCATAGCCATGAAAGGGATTATGTTCTATATATTAGCTAGAAAAAAAGCACAAGTGATCCTTTTCAGATAGATTTCACACCTAAACGTTATTTCCCTTCTTAGACAGTGTGAGACCAAATCTTGAGACTTTTGTGCATAATTCTATGTTATCTGAGTAAGCTCCCACTAAAATGGTACATCCAAATTACAACACAGAAATGTGGCAGCTTATTGAAACAGTGTTATTAACTCTTCCTGCGTGTGCATCAGTCACAGGAATCATCATGACCTGTGTCTAGTATTGTAGGCTTTAATTTGGAAGTATCATGCTGAGCTCCATCTTTCACTACATTTCTACCCAGGTTTCTGATAAAACAATCTAATCAGATAACATAGGATTATATGGTAACTGTAGATGCATAGCATGATCACTTGATCCCTACAGGATTTCTCTATTAAACTCCTTTTGTTTCTCTCATTAATCTTATTAACGATTGTTCTGCAATAAAGAAATGATGTAATCTGCCACTGACAAATTGCTTTGGACTCTTCAGTCCCCACATCTTTCTTTTCAAAAGGCTTTCTGCTTCATGTTTCTTCTGGTTACTTAAATAAAAAACAAGCTGAGGGAAAACAGATTTTCATAAGCCTTTATAAAAATGCACAAAAGATAAATATTTTTCACACATCCTCAATCGTGCTTTTTGAGCTTTCTCATTTCCAAGCTTTAGGCTCCTCTCATTCAGTGTGTTTTGGTCCTGTCAGTGACTTCTTGGACATCATAAAGACCCAATTGTTTGCATTATCTGTATTGCTGATAATGAGAGGATCATTAAATTACAAACCTTCTGTTGCCTGGCCTGTTGAATAAAATCTGAAGCCCTAAGATAGGAAGAAAACAGAGCAAAGTAGAATCTCCTGAGCCCAAAGTGCTAAGAGGCAATTTGTTTAAAATAGCCAAATATAAGAAATACTTAATGTTTCAACTGAATACTTCTTTGTGTGCTCATCGCTCTTTGTAATAGATGGGAGACTCATTTCCACCTCTCGGAAGTGTATAGCAGAGGTAGTATGGTGTTCTGTGGTAGGACTGCTCTGCAAGACTGTTGCACTTGCAAGTGATAATTAAATACCCATCTGGTGTATTTTGAAGAGAGCAAGTAAAAGTGAGCTTTGCTTTCCAGCCTGTTGATGAGGACATTTGTGCAGAAATGGAAGAAACATGTTGTGCACTTTGCTTCAATGCTTATTCAATCTGAAATATCACTTGTGGATTCATTAGCTGCAAGTATCCCCCTTCTCAGATGAATGCCATCATTAAAGCAGTGACTGACGTTCGCCTTTTCACTGAATAGTCCAGTGAGCTGTTGATTATTTCATGCACAATGAAACAGCTACTGCAAAAGAGATAAAAATAGCACTTCACCTTAGACTACCCAAGAGTCTGATTGCTGGATATCCTACAGGCAAGTGGGAGACAGATTCAAGGGTTGTCAGGCAGAGGAGGTGATTAGACTCTAGATTTTTGGGTGAGTGCTCAAGCTGTTTGAAGACAGGAGAGATGACAACATCTTATTCTCTTCTAGCTGTATTCTTGTCTAAACCAGATCTGTTCAGTTTAAATCGTCTCTTCACTCAAATAGAAGAAACTTACCCTGTTTGTGAATCCTAGAAGGATTTATGTAAGATAAACTCATCATTGCAGTGGCTGAAAAAATACTGTTAGTCATTGCCAGAACATACCTGTAGGTATAAAGAACTCTACTATCAAAACCTGAGGTAATTGGGAGTTTGATTATTGCCAGGATGTGGCAGTAGCATAGTCAAAATTGTTAAACCCCAGATTTTCTACTTAGGGAATGTTTTTTTCAGAAGCCTTCCTTCATTTTGCAGTACTCCAAACTCTAAACTTAGAAATAAAGTAGACAAATGCTGCTTATTCCTACAACATTATTTTGAATTACTGAAATACTTCACAGTAATGAAATTCCATAATGCATACCATAAAAACAATTTTCTAAAGTATCTTTCTGTAGATAGCAGGTACTATTCAGTTCAGTAAGTGCTGTGCTACTTATTTATTTCATGATAGTTCAGAAGCACTCCTTATTGAGAGCCCTAAGTTTATTTTTTATTTCTCAAAAGATGTGAACTGTACCTTCTAAGTCTTTGGCTTCATTATTCTCTGTTGAGCTAGCTTCAATTGCTGTTGAATGCATTATATCTGCAAATAAGCCTATAAAGGTCAACCACAGGTATTACTAAACATCTGAAACAATTCCATAGCTTTGTTACTGTCATGAGTTGTAATAAACAATTAAGTCTCTATTAACCAATGTTCGACATGAAAGGCTGTTGAGAATGATGTTGAGAACAGTATTTCAGAGGTTTACAGAACCCTACATTGTGCTAGCAAGTTCTCTACCATTTAAGACAGGTAAATCTTCCTCTTAGAATCTGTTGGTGGGTGAGGGAACTAGGTAATGGGCCTTGAATGCTTTGTGCTCCAGGTACTAGACCACCTCCCCAGTCTCCACTTACCAGCCACCAGTCATTCTGCTTCTGTGCTGCAAAGTTGCTACAGGCCTGAGTGCAGCACATAAAGGGTGAAACTGGCCAACTTTCTTCCCACCATTGAGAGTGTGCTGCAGCTCACAGTTCTAAAATGTTTTGCCAGTTTATCTGTAGAAAGTAACTCAGCCTGTCCTAGCTTCAATTAAGCTCCTTTAATAGGAAGCTTTTTTAAAAACTTCTAAACCAGATAAGTGCAGACGTACATCAAAGGTAGCTGTCAAAATAAATGTAAATAAAAAGTAAGGTGACCTTATCCTTTCTGTGACATATCCACTTATATAGCATCCATCTTCACTCCATCAAATGTTTGTCTGTTTCACATTCTCGTACCAGAAGGGCAGTTGCTAACTGCACTGTATTCAATGCAGCTTACTGAACAGATCCACTATTTGCATCACTCAGTCACTGGGAAGTGTTGTCTTGAAGTATATCCTTTTTTAAAATACACAGGATTTTTGTCAGTAATCTGATAAGATGTCATTGATTATATTCAGTGAGGATGTTATATATACAATGTGATGTCTTAGTCTTTTTGAAAGCCATCATCTTTCTCCCACAAAACATTGAAGAGTATGGTGTGAAAATGGAAGGACTATCTGTTTTATTCTCTGGTTCCCTGAAAATCTTTAGTGGGGATTTTTATCTTCAGGCCAGTGATAGAGTTATGGATTATCTTCATATATATCCTCTGTTTTACTAGTTGTCCATGGGCAAGACATCTACCTTGCCACAGCAGTTGAACGTTATGTACAGAGGTGTTAATATTTCAACTGCAGAGGCAAATGTTCAGGTGCAGTTGCACCTCCTACCAGTTTGTTTTGTAAGTGAAATTGATGCACTTGCAGCCTTGCTATTTCCATTTCTCTATGTCTGTGCTTTTTGATAACTTCCAAGGGAGGAAGATGGCACTAGTTTAAGAAAGGTGATTTTTATGACCTAGCCAAGCAGAAAGAATGAGGAGATAAAAAAATGGCTGCAGAGTCACCTCATTATTTATCAAATGTCAGAGAATTCAAGAAGGAGAGCATAGTTATAAATTTGGCAGATGACAGAAAAGGTTTCACTTGGAAACTTATTCTTTAGTTCACAGTAGACAAATCTATAGGAAATCAGACTTTTGATTCTACTTCTGGAATATTTGTTCCAATTACTTGGAAATTTTAAGGAAGCATACCATAAAAAGCCTAGGAATTTAAGATACTTACAGAAAGTTGGGAAATAAATTGACAAGAAAAGTAGTAGTTTCTGTTTTCTTTTTGTCTAAATGTCATAATTAAGAAGTGTTAATATTAAATCTCTGCTGGTGTCTTCATCTTTATCCACACACAGTGTTCAAGGCCTGCTGGGATCTAGAAATACAGGGTTAGATTATCTCTGCCACAATGGGGTGTTTTATAGAAATTGGGTATCTATTTACGTTGTGTTTATTAACCAAATTTGAACAATATTGGAGAAAACAGTGGTGCGAAGAACTCTGGAGTAACCAAAATGGGGTCCATTAAGAAGAGTGTGCCCAACAGATCAAGGGAGGTTCTCCTCCCCCTCTGCTCTGCCCTACTGAGACCTCTCCTGGAGTATTGCATCCAGTTCTGGGCTCCCCAGCTCAAGAGGGACAGAGATCTACTCGAGAGAGTCCAAGGGAGGGCTATGATGATGGAGGGGCTGCAACACCTGCCCTGTGAGGAAAGGCTGAGAGACCTGGGGCTCTTAGTCTGGAGGGGAGAAGACTGAGAGGGGATCTAATTAATGTCTGTAAATACATGAGGGCTGGGTGTCAAGAAGGCCGGGACAACCTCTTTTCACTTGTGCCCTGTGATAGGACGAGGGTCAATGGATCCAAGCTTGAGCACAGGAAGCTCCACCTCAACATGAGGAAGAACTTTACTGTAAGGGTTACAGAGCACTGGGACAGACTCCCCAGAGAAGTTGTGGAGTCTCCTTCTCT
>JANHFX010006387.1:11593-37122 GCA_027560015.1 Chloroceryle amazona
ATTTCTACTAATTTTCCCTACCACTATAAAGGAAAGCAGAATTCAGTCCTAAACTAACCAGCTAGCTGCACCTGCAATGGGTGTAAACCAGCCCAGTTCCCATGACTCCAGTGGCACCACACTGATTTAAAATGCTTTGAAATCACATGCTCAAAATGATTTCTCTGAGAAGGCTTACAGGCTTTCTAGCTATCTAACCCCCTTTCCCTTCACCTTCAAACTCCAGGACAGCATTAGATGGACTAAAGTGGAGCAGAGACAGACCTCAGTAGGTAGGGAAAAGAGTCCCACTGAGTCCTTCAGCCACCTCTAGGCAGGACACTTTGCTTTCCTCACTGCAAATCTATGCATCCAGGTAAAAAGCACATCAAGGGCAAGTGATTTTCATTGCATCCAGTATTAGGAAATTAGCTAATGAATATCTGTAGCAGGAGTTTTATTATCAAAGTTTTATTTAACCCAAAAGCAAATAACCCTACCAAGTATCTGTCCCATTGTATTTTACATGTATCAGACACTAATAAGCCTCTGATAATTTCTGCTCAGTTACAACTTTAACCAATAACAGCACCCTGTTCCTCAGTTTACTGTCCCAAGAGTCTTACCAAATCTCCCGTTAAATTGTTTGATACCTTATCACCTACTCATGCTACTGTGCTGCTGGTTCAGCTCTTCAGAAAGATATAAAGCTCAATTGAGTTCTTTACTGTCATTATTGTAAATACAAAATAGATACATTTCACTTTGAGTCAGAGTTTTGCTTTCAAACACCCCCACGTTATTAGAAAACCAGTGACACTGGAAACTAAAGGCAATCCCACCGCTGAAGTGTAAAAACAATTAGAAACAAGCTGCTGCATTACAGATTGTTACATTATTCCCACAGGATAGGAGACCGACAACAGATTAAATGCAATCCCGATGTTTCGCTCACCTAGAAACATACTGACCATCCAACCTAGATGACATGGCAGATTCTAATCCACTCTCAGAGAAGGGAAGTGGCCACACACACATATATATAAATAAAAATGATTGTTCATCTATATTGCCCCCTGCTCCCAACTGTCACGCTTAAATCACAGAAAAAAAAAAATCTTGCATTTTAAGCTATTGAATCTGATAAAGAAGAGCAGCAAAAACTGCAAGCAGGATTATTGTATCTTTTCCACAAACCTTGCTTTTTCTTCCTCAAGAATTAGTGGGCAGGATCTGGTGATACAATAATTTTGAATAAAGTTTACTATTTTCCTTTCTCTCAGGAAATCATGACCTATGAGCAACACAGGGAGAGAAGCAGGGCTATCTTGATCTATAAACTTTCCTCTTAGATTAAAAACTTCTGATACGTAGACAGGAAATTTAGACATCCAACTTCCATTGAAAATTCCTGGTATTTCTGTATTTAATTCTGCTTTGTGCTCTAAAATTTCTCCCCTTTGAACTGTTTCTTTAAAATGATGATTTTTAAAAAATCTTTTTATTTATTGTAAATCTGTTTCTGTTGAGGAAACCAAGAGACTTTCACAGGAAGAACAGAAAAATAAACATAAAATCAGCATGAATTCTTGCCTAGCCTCTGCATAACACATATTCCCCTTAACCCAGAAGGTATCTTTATCTTGAGTTTATTACTGTATAATATTTAGACATACACAAATTTTTATACATTCTTTTAATGGAGTAGAAAATATCTGAAAAAAAAAAAAATCCGAGAAATTTCACTCCCATCTTAACAGGAATGAGTTCCCTTTTACTCTTGCGTTTTCCTTTCTCTAATTTTGGTTTCTCCATCCACAGTAATAATCGTAGCGATCTGCTATGGGGGAGGCAGGGGATTTTAGCAATTGAATGGAAAAATACTTTCCTTGCTGTTAGAGATAATTCTGTAACCCACCAAACTGATTCCACAGAACTGGAGAATAAAGTTTGGGTACTCAGTAAAAAAAAAAATACCTACAAAGCCAGGTCATTTGAGTCCATCTCTGTTTGGGCACAGGATAGATATACTCTGCAAAGAATGATATGAGATTTGATGCAGGTGTAATTTCCTTCTGTTCGCCCTTATAAAACATTCCTGGCAATAAATGTAAAGCTAGCCTTAGGACAGAGCAAGAGGCCCACGGGAGATGACCACAGGTTTATGTGCAGGGAAACTGTCCTGATGGGACCTAAGCGGTTGGGAACCAAGCCATAGCAATCTCCGTACCAAAAGTTTCTCCCCAGGAAACCCTAATACATGATTTTCAGACATGTAATCCTCACCCTGTGGCTGCCAAGAAGCCTGAGTCTCAGGCTGCTCATCCAGAGTGACACTCCTGTGGATCTAACTCACCCCTGCTGGCTCTGAACTCTTAATCAGGGACTGTCTCCTTCAGGGAGTGTGGGAGAAGCCCCATTTGATTAAGACAAGAGACAAGCTGACTGTGAGCCTTTGGAAAAACAGAAATCCCTGGCTCTCCCATTGGGTTATCTTCCCAGTTGTAATTGAGGGGCTAGATCCTCGGCATCCACTCTCTTCTAGTCTGTTTTACCTGAGCTCAGGATTTGGCCCATATAGTTATTGATGGGAGGTGCAGGGCAGAAAGGAGAGTTTCTTAGATCTAACCTCTCTGCCAGTGAGTGTGTTGGGACTTAGTTAAATATCTGGTCTTATTTAAGACCAGAACCGAGCCAAGCGGGAAGCTTACAGGGGACATTTGGGAAGGTGAAGAGGAATTTCCTTAGGGTGTCCGGGAAGAGCACCTGCCTGTGACACAGACTGAGGTGCTCTTGATACTCACCAGGCACAGCAGGATTGGAAGAAGGGAGTGAGGAAGAAGATGCCCAGATAAGGGTCCATGTGAAATATAAGATCCAAATAAAGAGGGAGAAAAGATCCTAAAAAAAACCCTTGGGTACCACTACAACCAGAGGAAAAAAAAAAAAAAAAAAAGGAAAAAAAAAATAAAAGAAATACAACAAAATTAGAGAAGGGATGGAGTTATTTTCCATCCAGCGGTCCTGATGTGATGAAGAGGCACATGCCCCCTGAATCCCAACTTCTGTGTAGGGTAACCAATCCTAAAGTAAGAGCTAAAGGGGGTTGGTGAAATGGAGCCGCAGAACTTCCTAAGAAGAGATTATCTACTTAATTAAAGATTTTTTTTTCCCTAAGTCCTTCAGCCAATCACGACTCAAGTGCCAGAGAGAGATTGAACTGATGAAAAGAACACCCCAGGTTCCTTGAAGACAAATGCACCACGAAAGGGATAAGAGGGAGGGAAAAGGGGAAAGCAAAAAAAAAAAAAAAACCAAGAAAGAGAGAGAGAGGGATAAAGAAAGAGACAGCAAATCCCTTAAAGTAATCACTAGATTCAATCTCCACCAGCATTGCTCTACCTCTCCATCCCCCGCAAAGGCAACTGGACAGGCTGCTTTCCGTGTGCCCTCACCTCCTTCTACCTTGGAGACATCACTGGGGCCAGGGGCCAGGGTATGCTGGGTGTTCTGTGGTGAAGGGGCTTGGTTTCGGGCCGCCTGTGCCTGCTGCTTGGAGGCCATGCAGTGTGCTTGGGAGCAGGGAGAAGGCTGGGAAATAGATAGGTGAGCATCGTCTCTGCCTCAGACTCCCCCAGGAGTTTAAGGGGAATGGGGGCCAGTTCCTACCTCCATCAGCTTCTCCATCAAAATGACCTGCTCTTTTCTTCCCACCTCTTGTTTACAACATGCCACTCTCACCCCAGGAGAAAGGCCTCTGACTAAACCTTCCCATTTCCCCTTAACTTTTTTGGGTTCCCTATGAAGTCCACGGGAGAGGTGCCTTTGGTTTGGGAGGGTCAGTGGTCTGTCTCTCAGTGAGGGCTTATCCCAGGCCAAGAGCTGCTGAAGCTACTTAGAAGTTCATCCAGTCTGTGCCTCCTAGCCACGTGGGACACCCCTGTTGCTGTCACACTGCCACCCACAGCCACTCTGACTGGCCTTAGGTCACCAGGAGCAACTGTGTCACTCTGTCCCAGAGCTGTAGGAGCATCTTCTCTACAATGAAGAGACGTTTTTCATGCCGTGGATGTAATCAGCTAAAGTGCGTGCTGAAAACAGTTGAACTCATTTCACCCCAGGGTGCAGCTTCTGAGCAGAAGGGCTGGACCAGGGCAGGATTTGAAGGGATATGAGACCCCCACAGCTGGCTGGAGGTTGAGCTTTGCTCCGTGCTGCTTAGGCCAGACAAATGTCCCTCCTGACTCACACAGTCTTGGGGAGGGAAACCTGCCTAGAGAGATTTGCCCTCATCCAGACTTTGGCCATCCCATACCGAGACAGGCTCTACCCAGGCCAGGGAGCTCAGGCACAACACACAGGGCACTGCTGGCAAAACGCTACCTTTGCCCAAGAGCTGCTCACCCAGCCAGCAGGGCCCCTCACCCTGGGTGGGGCTGGGTCGTTTGCAGGGGCCCAGGTGAGGAGAAAATGCAGCCACCAGCAACCCATCCCAGGGCCAGCTGTGCCCCCCCGCTGCATCCTACCACAGCAAGGCTGGTGGCATTTGCACTACTTAAAGCCCCAGCTCCTAGAACTGTGAGCATTTGAAAACCTTTTACTGACACCCAGAAAAAGCTTGAGAATGTAGATAGTAGAAGATAAAGCCCCCAAAACTGAAAGGTGAGGGAAGTAAGCCCTTTATTTATTTTTCTTATTATTATTATTTAATTATTTATTATATTGAAGTAGAATGTTTAGTACAGTTTAATGGTTTTTGTGGCCTAAATCAAGTACAGGGTGGGGGGGGTGCTCTCCCTGCCAGAGGAGGCTGTCCTGGGCCTGGTGTAGGGAGCGGCTGCAGGGGCCAATGCTGCCCCAGGGGAGCTAAAGTGTTGCCCAGAGGCTGCCAGCCCTACAGGGGCTTAGCCCTCCTGGGAGAGTGCTGGTGGGATGCAGGGGATGCTACCATCCTGCACCTGGAATTTATTTCCACTGACAATAAGCAGAATTTTCATCTGTTTCTTGTGCGTTTCCAAATGTCTGTTTCAGGACTCTTGGTCCAGAGTTTTCTCATTCCTTGGATCCAGCAGTAACAACATTTTGAAACCGTGCAACACTTCAGACATGTCTTGACCAACTGGAAAGGAAGGACAACATTGAGTTCCCTGGGGTGAGCTATTTCTGTTTACTTCAAGATTAAGTAAGGGGATTGCAAAACTGAGGAAAAATAATAATTGTAGGTATATCCAATATAAAGAGGAGGAATTAATTTTATTAGCTGTTAGAAGAGGCAGCCAGGCCTTCCTCCAAGCTCACAGAAGCACTGAGCAGCACCAGGTGCTTCAGAGCCAGTCAACTTCTAAGTTCAATTAAATTCAATAATCACTTTCCTGGAAACAAGCATATTTTTCAAGCCAAAGGGTCTGGAGGCAAAGCCTGAAACAAAACTGTCCCAAATATATTTCAAAGCACTTAATTACAGCTCTCAAAGGTTGTTTAGTAAACACTATGAAGTACTCTCTAAAACAATGGGATGTAAAATTGTTTTATAATGTTCCTCAAATTTTGTTACTGTTACCAACAAAAGCTCTGCACATATTCTAAAATGGGCCTAAAGAGCATTAAAATCCATTTTATGGCCAGAAGGACTGGTATATTATCCCATCTGACCCGTTGGCCGATACAGATCTCTACCAACCTTTGCACTGAGTGCTGTAATGTGTGTTTGACTATTTGTTCATCTCCCAGAACAACAGACAGGATTTTAGGACAACAGGAGCTAGGAGAACCTACCACCATCTGGGTTATTTTGTTCCAGATTTTAAAAACACCAATGAAACCATTAATATAAGATGTCTAGGTTTAATTTCCAGAGCACAGAGGAGATCTGAACTGTCCTTAAAGAGCTTGTACAAGTAAGCACAGAAAGAGTAAAAAATAAAGCCTCTAATGCTCTTGCTGCCTTCCATCCTAGTACTAATGCAACTGATAGATATGAAAAATGAGGTTAAGAAGTGGGGGTAAAAATTCCAAGTCTGGCTCACAGGTATCTCAAACGTTTCTTGGTGTCAGTGCAAAATGCCCAAAGGGAAGATCTTTAAAATAAAATGTATATTAAAGGAGTCAAGAAGGAGTTCAAAGTCTCTTATTTTAAAAGATATGCAAAAGGTATGACATTGAAATAAAAAGAAATTAATCTTATCTAGGGGCAACACAGAATTCAACCCTGAAAGAGCTGAAAAAGTCTGAGAAAGTCCGGCTTGCCAGTACAATAAGCCGATTTCAACTGACTTGACTGCAGCTTTGCCTTTTAGACAAACTAAATATGGTTTAAGTAGCGTCTAATGCTCATCAAAACATGCCCCAGCACCTCGAGAAAGTCAAAGTGTTGCTTGCAATCCTGTACTGAACATGCCCTGTGCTATTGTGTTCCTACAGTCAAGTGATTCCAGAAACGAAGCCAGACAAAGGCTGGGGAAATTTAATAGCTTTTATTAGATCAACTGATATGCAATGGAAGAGGCAAACAGGTTTTTTGAGCGTGTTGGCTCGAAAAAGATAGGAAAGGTGCTGGTGTGCCCAGAAGCCTGCCTGGTTATTTATTTTTTAGCTATATCAATCTGAGATTGTGCCATTAAAATGGTATTGACACATTAGGACATGCAAACAGATGCATGACCTCTTTGCTGTAAGTTTGATTTTGCAACCTTTATGTTCCCTAACGCTGCTATCTGCGTGGGTGATGCATGCTGAGCTGACTCCTGTAAGGTCTGCTTGTGCTTTATCAGTACTGAACGTATCCTCACATTTGCAGGTTCTCCTTATGGTTCATTCAGGGACAGCTCAGGGGATCACTGGTTACTGCTGTGAACTGCATAAGTTGGCATATCCATCACACCTGTCATGGGAAGTGTCATCTGCAAAACTGTGGGGAAAGGCAGGAGGGTCATATGTTTAGGTTGTTCTTCAGTTGGGAAAAATAAAAGCTTAAGAAATGCACAAGAAGCCAATAAAATTATTTCACATCAGAAGGGACAGAGAGGTTGCAATGGTAAATGTTGCAATAGGTCCATTCAAGGTTCAAGGCATGGGCACCTGCAAAGCGTTTTCTACCTGCAGCTCTCAAAGTGCCTCAGTAAAACAGGTCCCCCACTTTTCCTATTTTACAGGATATAAAACTGAGGCCTGGAGCTAGGCAGTAGTTTGGGGATGGATACAGTTTCCTATGCCCTAGGCTGGCCCCTGCCTCCATCTGACTAGTCTGACACTCAAGGCAGCCAGTATTAAACGAAAGGGGAAGGTCTCTAGGGTCTCCTGTTTAGCCAATTTACGTAGAAATTGGCCATGCCCTGGGGCAAGTAAGTTTAGAGCACTTCAAAGCTGGGGTTCATCCTTAGCGTGGGCTACAATGATTCCTTTATCACATATTCTCAGTTACATTGTGAGAGGATGTTCCCTCTGAATGGTCTTGACTTGCCATGGCAGTAACTTTGCATAGGCTCACACCGTGTTGACCAAGAAGTATTCCTTTGGAGAGTCCAGAAAGCAACTATAGGTCCAGGGCATCTTTTTTCCAACACCCACCGAACCAGCAACTGAGGGCTGCAAGAGGAAAAGGGACAGAAGTCCTGAGAGGTGGCGTATCTGGGGATGAAAATCAAAGGAAAATGCGGAGGTGGTGTGCCATTAAAGGAGAAGGAGGATCAGTTTGGAGAAGAAGGACTGTGAGGATAGGATGGAAATTATGTATAGCACTCCAGGAAGGTGTAAATGGGACAAGCAGGACTCAGCAAGTTCAAGAACCTTCCTGGCTGGCTGGTAGGACATGAGATAACCCTGGAAGTGAGACAGACCATACTGAGTTCCCAGGTCTAGAAACATATCCTGTCCACTTGCCAGCTACACCTTGCTCCTGTCCCCATGCACCGCAAAGGAAAGCCAGACTCCCATGCAGAGCAGCAGCTACAGCACTTCCCAGCACAGCCCTTTGGGAACTGGGAGCTCTGGCCACGTGCAACTGCTCATCCTGGACACGATCACCAGCTTTGAGAGAGACTTGCTCAAGCCACCACAGACAAGCTCAGGCTCATGGGGAGTAAATGTTATGGGAATCAATGCAGGTGGCTCTGCAAAAGGAGCCTCTCTTTAGCACCTATGAGGGCTCTGCTTCTGAAAGGAGGAAACGTGCTCGGCCTCTGTACATGAAGATCTGGAGCATCTCCGAAAGAAAAAAAAAAAAAAAAGAAAGAAAAATGGCAGGGATATTCTTCTGTACTGGCCAGAAGGATTAATAGCTGGAGGGTGAAAGGTCTATGGGTTTGAGTGGTGTGTGGAACTCAGTGGGCCACAAGATGAGGTGGGTAAAGCAGGAAGATGGTGCAGCATCATGGTGTAAATAATTGCTAGCCTGGGTCTTTGGCAGACCTGAGGAACTCAAGAGAAATCTACCTGGGAGATGCTTAAATGGATCCACTGTTGCATCAGAGACACACATTTTGTTTTCCTTTCAGTCTCCCTGTGTTCCCATCAATATTATTTTTACTGCCAGGAAACAAAACTGCATTTCAAACTGAAGAAAATCAAGCCCTTTTATGAAAAAAAACCCTAACCCTGCCCAGTGACGGGCTTTGATCTTTTTTAGCTGAAACCGTCCACAAGCTCTCCAGGAGCTGTAAATAGCTCCAGACGCCTTACAACTGGGTATTCTTCACCCAAGGCAACCGAGGCGCTGGCTGTGCCGCAGCCGGCAGGTGGAGCTCCTGGCTCGGCCTGCGGCCGGGATGGGGCTCGGCGCTGCTGCCGCTGCTGCCGCTGCTGCCGCCGCTGCCGCCGCTGCTGCTGCAGAACATCCTTGGATCGCAGGGGTGCAGGGAAATGCTCTTTGTGCTGTGTCCACCCCAGACAACACGCTGTGCGGGGGATCCAAGTTTAAAACATCTCCTCCTTCGTGCTTCTCCAGACCAAGCGCCTCTAGGCCTCAGCGCGGATTAAGCCTCAAGTTGATCATAAGTGGTTGGTTCGGTGTCCCCAGCAGTGGTGTGGAGCTGCCGGCCCACAGGTGGATGGCAGCAGTGCCCTGATGTGACGGCTCTGCCACAGTGTGCCAAGAGGCGTCTGCCACTGGTGTGCTGCGGGACGCTTCCTCGTGGGCCAGCCACTGCAGAAGACAATGAGTCTTCTACCGACACTTGGCCTTAGCTCAGGAACAATCAGGTGCTCATCAGCCCTCAACATGGAGATGGGTGTAAAGCCATCATCAGTACTCACAGAAGATCTGTATGCACACTTCTTCACTGGTGTGCCCCCTAACAGGTCCTAGAACAGATTTCACAGTTGGGAACCTGCAAATCTGGTTCAGCTCTTTGGCTAAAACTGGTAAAATCTGCACTGGCCTAAGTCCAATGAGGTCCTTCCTCTTTGCCTATGGATGACTAACATGACTAACTCTCAGCATTTACTCAGGATGAGTCAGGCCTGTAAAATCATGAGACTGGCTTGAAAATAATACACAGGAGAAGCTATTTGTGTCCAAGCCTTTAAGGTACTCTTGGGGATTGTTTCCTCTGGAAACGGCAGGGCTGGGAACATGCTGTTCTCTTGCATGAAATGCAAGCTGAGAGTCTTGGGTTGTGGGTGATCAGGCTTTCCAATGAACACCAAATATCAAAAGGCTTGCCATAAATGACAGGAGGTAGCGAGGCTGAGAAGGCATGTAGGACCTCTCTGCATTGCCCAAAACTTGCTGAGTGTGGGTCCTGGCTGTTTGCCTAAGAGATTTCATGTGTTCCATGTTCATATATTAAAATACCAGATCTTTTTTGCTCTGTCCTCGGCCAAGAGCTTGGTCTTCAGTGTGTTATTTGTTGCTACTCTTAACCCTTGTGAGTGGCTGCTTTTCAACGCTGAGCATCAGATCACCCCATGGGGTGCTGTGGCCCCCAGTAAGCTGTAAGGAAAGCTGAATAGCTCTCCAATAAAACACAGGGCTCAGGATCTGGCTCCAGCTCCAGCATTGCCCAGTGTCATCTGCACTGGCTGGGACCATCTCTTCTGCTGAAACAGTCAGTCCCGATAAATTGTGATGATGAGGAACTTGGAGGCTGAATCAGACATCCAAGATGAAGAAGCAGCTCCGAGATGTACAAATGCTGTTGCTGACAGAACCAGAATCCAGGTATCCAGGTTCCTGTCACAATCCTAACCATGAGGCACTTTTATTGGTGGTTGTTCGAAAAATCTTGCAGACACATTGTTGTTGAACAACCCTGACCTATTTTATAAGTGTCCCAAGAAACAGGCTGCTGCATATGCTTTTGCTGGCATGTTGGGGAAAGATACTTGGCTTTCATACTGTCAGCCTGGACGAGGTTTCACCACTGATGAGGGCCACCACAAAGAGGTGTTTTATTGACGAATAACACTCTCTGAAGGAGGTGTTTTCTTTCCTGTCTAAAGGGGACAGAATTTTTGGTTACAGTCTAAGAGCATCTCTGGCCTGATCAAGATTTTGAACTGAGCCCTAAAAAAAAGAGACCCAAAGAGTGACGGAAAAAGAAATGTGGCTAGAAATAATAAAGCTTTTCTGAGTGCTGCTGTTGAAGCACAGCTAGGAAAGAGAGCTTCATGCTGGTCAGGTGCTACTGAAGGGAGTCAATGCACGATGGCAAATTTTGTTCTGACCGGTTATGTTCATTTGCCACAACAGAGAGCAGTCAAGCTTGCTTTGTATGAATGTTTTACAAAGTCATCCTTATCTAAACTCCATCACTGCAGCATCCCAGGACATGGTCTGCAAACTCCCAGTACACTTACAAAGTGTTGGATACTGACTAGAGGCTGGTAACTGAGGCATGGCACAGATAATGACTTGCTCAGCCTCTGGCAGTGAGATGGTATATTGTATGATCCATCTGAGCTGAAAATAGACCAGAGCAAAGCCTGTTACTAGGGAGATGAAGAGGGTCTGGGGTAACTCTACAACTTGTCAGTACTGAGAAGTAGGATACCCTGCTGAAGAAGATACAAGAACATCCTGGCTTCTAGCCAAAGGTTGCTGGGGGCTTTGACCCTAATACATTGGGATGGCACCACCTCAAGAGCTCAAGAGTATCCTGTATAAAGTCAGCTCTTTCCAAACATCAGAGTTTATATGTGGACCTGCATCTGGGCTCAGAATGAAAATCAACAGTGGCATTTACACCGGTTTTAGATTAACACATGCAAAGCAGGACTGAGCCCTATGTTTAGAGGACAATGCAGTCATTGTCACACCAAGAGTGAAGGTGACCACCACCACATTAGAAGAAGCTGACTTTCATATTAATCCATTACTGGGCAGTATTTTCTGGAATTGTGAACTTTAGTTCATAAAGTAGTTTTATCCTGACCCGTTGCTACTGTGAAAGACATGGTAACTCCCAGACTTTCTGCTGTCAGATTTCATTGCAGTACCTGTTTGGAGGCAGAGACCCAGACTTCCTCTCCTCAGTTTTCAGAAATCTGGCAACACGAGTCAGACCTTGTGCTATCAGGGTGAGCATAGATGAAATATGCAACACAGTGGCACTGAAGGTACTAACTTCAGACACACTTCCCCTGCAGTTCTCCCTCCAACTCACGGATGGTGATGCTGCCTCAGCTCTTACTTCAGCTAATAAGGCACACTGTGCACTTTGTGAAGGGCTCTATTAGCATTACAGGGTGTGCTGATAGATGATTGCATATGACAGGAGTCAGTCTTACAGCCACAGTCCGCCTGCTGTTGCTACGTCTGAAGCCTTGCATGCAGCTGCTGGAACAGCCCTTACCCGCCCATGGTTTATAACCAGAGAAAGAACAAAATGTCCTCAGGCTTCTTTCTGGGAGACTTTTTAATGTGAATATTTACAGACTGTATCAGTCATTGGTAGGTGGTGATGCTAAGAGGAGATAGCAGATCCCACTAAGGACACAGGGGCTTCTAATCCCAGCTCAGCCTTTGACGATGGATAAGTTATTCCTCTTTCACATGCTACATTCTCCGTCCTCATTCAAGTACTTAGACTGTAAACTTTTGGAGGTGGTGAGTGTCTCCCAGCATGGGTTTGTACAGAACTCAGCACAATGGAGAACTTGATCTTGATGGAAGCCTTCACTCATTATCTTAATAGAAGCATCAAAGTCTTTATATGAATTAATTTACTCAAACAATCTTTTGGCCATATTGACTCCAGATCATGTGTGATGAGAATTGACTTAGGAAGGTGTGGGTATATAAAACACTTCCTAGGTTTGGAGTGACTGAAGGTGTAACATCCAGGTTGTAAGTGGAGATGACTGCCCTCCAAGTGGCAGCATGGCACCTCAGACATGATTTGTACACTGTCTCCACCACCTGCTAGAAGTATTCTTCTGGGTGAAAAAGAAGTCAACTCCTGGTCTTGTATTCCAAAGTGCAATTTTGCAGTAATTCTGGTGGTTCTCTGCAGAGGAGACACCCTTAGAAAGCAGGACTAGTAACATACTGGCACCAGAGAATGATCTGGGATGTCCTTGCCCTGTCTGAAGAGGGAATGAGGTTTAAGGAGACTGGACCATCCAGTCCCTTTTCCTTTTTTAACCACCCACTAGAAACACCACAGGAGGTAGCAGGTATCAGTTCATAAGGAAAACTCTCTTTTGACTAGAAGAAGCCTGACAAAGGACATTTTTAAACAGAAATTTTTGTCCTTTTTCCATAAATAATGAGAAGGCCACTAATATTTCTCCACCTGTCACTAAATGAGTGAAATTCCCATCTTGAATGGCAGAAGAGCAACCCCCACTGTGCACCACACCACAAATGGTATGTCTACCAGCTTTGCAGGACTGCAAGGAGCTGATGTGTGCAGGCTCTGCAAAAGAAAGCTTACTACCTCTCTTTTTGAGATATCAGCCAGTCATCCAAAAGACCTGGTGTTGTTTTTCACTGCACTTCCTCAAGCCAGTTGTGTGTCTTCTGTGCTTAGCAAACCCACATCAACACTGTGCAGGATCTTTCTGGCAACACTAGGCATCCTGAAGCAACAGTGAACCTCTGTTCCTCATCTGCCAGCCAGTTTCTAATCCAAGCCTTGCTATTTTTGCCTGGTTGGGATTTCTTCACTCCTTTAATAAATATATAATGTGGCACTCTATCAAATGCCTGGCCAAAAGCAGAGTAGTTCGCAATCATTTTTGGCCATACTGGCTGAGAAAACAACTGAATAATCAAGTGGCATCTTGTTTGCTAAGTTGACTCAATAGCAAAGTCTCCTCTCAGAGGAAGGATCTGGATATCATGACTCTGTCAGCATTTCCACCAAACTGTGTGTCTTTCTCCCCTCTCTCTCAAGGTAACTGCATTAATAATGTAGTAAAGGAGAATTCAGCAGCGTCCTACCATGCCAACCATCTTCCCCATACACTGAAGGAGCAAGTGCTCTACATGTCACAAGAAAAGCTGTAGGACCTCCAATAAAATCACTTGGTCCTCTAAGATTTCTGCTTTCAATGTCCCAACAAATGGAAACAGTGACAACTGCCATGTCCTTTTATGACCTCAGCCCTAGTGTGTCCTTCATGTGATACCTTGCATGGAGAGCTAAGGGACTCTTCCAGTTTGGACCACCAGACACTGCTGGGGCTTCATCTGAGCTCAGCCAAAGCACCACACATTCAAAATGTGCTAAGATCTATACAAACGAGGAGAAGGCAGCCCCAAATATCTTGTTTGTAGCACCAGCTAAATGGTAATTTGGAGCTGTTCTCCCTCCACCTTTGATGGTCGTTCTGAGAGGACAAAAGCCACCATTCCCAAGGAACTGTTGATTACAAGCAGGTTTTCAAGAGCAGAAATCAGAAACATTTAAGGAAAACAAAACAAAACAAAACAAAACAAAACAGTCATAAACCCGTCTCTAATCCTGACTTCCAGGAAAAATAGAGCTCCTGCCCTCTGAAAACTGGGTGCTTCATAGTATCTTGGGCAGAATTTCCAAAATGACCTTCCACACACGTAAACCTTGAGCTGGATGCCCTCTGTGCAATGCTAAGATGGTGGATCATTTTCTTATGCTCAAGTATGTTAACAAATTTCTTTCAGGCATAGTTAAGGGCTCAGCCTGGGCATTTTGGAGAGTTTGTACTGAAATTAGCACAAGCTTGTAACTTCTCTGGGGAGGAAAGGTGGACTGACCCCTTAGGGAGAGACAGTCAGAAGCTCAGCTGCGCCTGCTCCCTCTTCCAGGTGTGGGGACTAGTGGGGGGATAGAGGGCAACTGAGCTCCTATAAAAGGACCCTGCTGGGACAGAAGCTCCTGGAAGCTTATTTAGGAGATACAGGTATGTAGGATGTTGCTGATATTATGTGCTAGGGAAATTATAGGCTGCAGTAAAACTCTAGTGCAGGTTTAGAGATTAAGACTCAGAAATTCTGCTTAGGTGGTTGTTTCAAGGCTAGTAAAGCAGCTGCTAGAGAAAAGGGGAAGCAGATGTATTTGGAAACTACCCACTACAACTGGTACTCTATAGGGGAAGGGGAGCAAAGCAATGCATGGTTTGCTCTTGGGAAATAAAGAATATTGAGAACGGAGTTATCTTTTTGCAATTGTCCCTTGTTTCCACTGCTTTCTTTGGGATTAGGTATGCTCTGGGTAGTGTGAAAGAGAAGCTTTTGGGGTCTGATAACAGGAACCTGAAGCAATCCTGAGGCTCCAGAGCCAGTGTTTCTGACTGTTTAGAGTCCCCTACTTTTGAAGAAAATGGTGCCTTTGTCTCTGGCCTTACATGCAATGAAGGCTTGTGAAGGTCTTTCTGCTGATGGTGATGTGGCAGTCTGACCTCACGGGTGGCATTTCTTCACTTGTTGCTGGGATATCATTAGGTTCTAGAAGCTTATGAATTAGTTTTGGGGACATAGCTGCTCTTTTAAGTAGCTTTGTGCCCTCTTCCAGGGGCGTAGGAAGCATTCATTCCTCAGATCTCTGAACAATTTCCCAATTGAACTGTAGGCTCTTCTCTATGACAAAGCAGGTCTGCTGTGGGGTCTCTTTGGACAAACCAGGGATATTTCTTGACTAATGATGTCACAGATACCGAGGTGGAGAGGCAGAGCTCAAGAAGTGTTACCTGAGAAGCTGAAGGCTGAGGCCACCCTTTCATGAGGTCTGCTGTTGAGCTGCTACCTTTCTTGGGTGATTTCAGCCTTAGCAGGTGTTTGTGTGCTGGCAGTGCCTGATCAGGTCATTACACTTGAGTAACCCTTTGCTCCTCCCGTGTCAGAGTGCATGGGTGTGCATCAGTCAGCTGGCTTCCTCGCTGCCTGGTATCAGTCTTATCACCCATGAAGTTTACTGTTCTCAAGTTTCTGTGGTCAGCCAAAGATTCAGCAACTCTCCAGTGTTTGCAGACAAACAGAAAATCTGGCACTTGTGCTGGTGTGACCATGTCCCTGCACTGCTTGGTAATCTGTCCTCTCTGAGGGAAAATTACAGATATTTGATCTTCAAACAGAGTCCATAGGGAATCTTACTAGATCTGAGCAGCTACCATATCTCCTCTGATATCTGAAAAGCAGATATCCTACCTGAAAGGCATTGAGTGGTTATATGCTCTGCTGTTTCATCACTAAACAAACCATTTGCAAACCTTTACATAATGTCAAATTTTTAAAAGCATTTGGATCTGAAACTTTTTTTTTCTTCATCTACAAAAATATCTTAGGTAAGAATGCAGAATTAAATAGGCCTTGGGATAGTTCAAAGCCAACTGATTTTCAAGCCTCTGGCCATCTAGGACAGGTCCAATTACTCCTTTAATGGGTGCAGCAGGGTGTGTTGCATAAGGACAGGGAGGTAGGCATTAGTCCTTGTGAAGAAGGAACAAGGGGGCATGGCCAAGGTGCCTCAGCCAGTCAGTGGCAGAGTGGGAGTGAGCATCCAAGCTGCTTCAGTCCCAGTCAAGTTCATGTTTCATACACTATGGGGGGGGGGGAAATCCTCATGAGACTGACGGGGGAAAGGGAGGTTGGGAATTTTTTACCCCATTGGTGGAGGAGCTGGTATGTTCGCCTTGTTGCATATAGGCTCAGACCAGAGACACCTCTCTGAGGGGAGGGAGTGAATGTTACTCGGGTTTAACTTGAGTAGGTGTATTGCTTAATTACTTCATACAGGTTCCTCCACCCACACCATCTGTGCTGTAATTAACTCCTAAAGTGATGGAATTTAATCTTAAGGTTCTTGCTGGCTCCTATCTGGCAAGCCTGGTGATACAGCCTTGAAGACCTCTCACTTGATACCCTATGGCTTTCTAAATGCCACCTTGCTGACAAAGCTGGTATCTGCTTGGGTTGCTGGCAGCAGTGATTTGGAAGCCTTAGAGGGCACTGGAACCATGCCATCAGCAACTCTGCTTGCTGATGCACAGTGGGAGGTAGAGGGGAAGCTTCTGCTTGACAGTGTTTTGGCACTGGTAGAGAGGATTGGAAAGGAGTCCCTTTAGCTTTTCGGCTGCTCACATCCCACAAGCTTTCCTTGAACTCTGAGGTAAAGATGGAAGTGTCAAAGCTAAGCAAAGTTTTCAGGACTGTCTCAGCATGATTGACATTGTAAGTGTTTCACACAGGTGAAAGAGATAAGAGGGGAAAAAAAAGGAAAGCAAGGTTTGAGAACTTTGAGGGAAGAAAATTGAATAACTAATATCATTAAAGCATAGCTGAGCTAGCTCACTTTTTGCCTGTTTTTCAATCACGCACGATTTGGCTTCTTCTTGGGTATTAAGCTATCTAGTGGCTGTAGGCAATATGTGGGCTCAGGAGGTGCCATAGGCTGGTAAATCTTCTATTGCTCTCGGACCGAGATGCTGGGCACAAAAATGAAGCGCTTCGTTGTCTTACCAAATGGTCAGGTGACAGTGGGAAGTCAGATGCTCATTGCAAATGTTTGCTGACACAACTCACTCGGGTTGCCAGCTCAAGCTGCCTGAACTCAGAAAGCTCTCAAAGCCAGGACTTCATCAGTGATGACAGCGGTGAGGGGGAAAAAAAAAAAAACACTGAAAAAACTCTGCTCCATGTCTTAATAAATCATGATGTTGCTAATATCAGTGTGCTTGCATTGAAGGAGTTACTGGAGACAACAGGAAATATGCTCATCAAGCAGAAAGTTTTGCTTGAATGGCATTTCAGCGAGGCGTGTGTTAGCACCATGCTCATGTGCTCAAAGAGGTCAGGTGTGCGTGAAATTTCAGTGATCAAGGCTGGAATACCACCAGAAAATCTGGAAGGAAGTTTCACCTGTCTAAGTCTTTGTTTCTTTACTTTAATCATTTCCATCATGTTTTGGACAGATGTTCTTGAAAAATAACCCAGTGACAAGAGACTGCATTTGACTCTCAGCTTTTCCATTAATGTTTTGGGCTGCCTTTTGCAAGGCAGCTCTTTACCTGCATCTGTATATGGGACTTTTGCCTCTTGGATTATAAACTCTCTCTAGGATAGGAGCCGTAAGACTTTGTGATCTGGCCTAAGCCATTAAGCACTTTTGTAGAAGGAAGGCTTCACAGAGGATGAGGCTGATGGTAGTTATTAAAAATAAACATCCAGATATAATCTGACTGTTCTTCTATAGGCTTCTAAGCATCTGCTGTTGGCTGCGGTTAGTCAGAGGATACTTTTGGTCTGACTCAATAAAGTTAGTTTTGTTGCAATAGTTACTCAAACAGCCTCACATTCTTTTTATAGATGGAGAAATCTGTCTGTTCCTTGTGGAGGTACAGACTTGACAGCCCTGCAGAGTTGGAAATACAGGTTACCTGGAGGCAGACTGAGGAGGAGGCTTACAAGATAAAATGTTGTGGGCCTCATTTTTTTGCAGTGGCAGTGTGACTTGTAACACTTGTTTTCCTGCATTAGAAGTGCTGAGTCTGTGTAGTTTCTCTGGACATCAGTGGCAGCCACAAGGCACCAGCTGTGGAGATGCTTTAGAAAAACAGCAAACTCAAGTGACAACCCACATCTGTAGAGTGACTTCCATGGCAGAGTTGGGTCTGCCAGTTCATGGTCCCCAGCCATGCACTGAAGCATGCAGAGAAGACAATGTGTGGGTGATGGAGCAGACAGCAGTTATTACATGAGACCTGCTGTCTATTATGTGAGACCACCTTTCTTTGAACACGTCTTGCCCTTACAAACATGCATATGGTCCTGACAAGTCCCTCCACAGGGCTGGATTTGACTCAATTTCCTGTAGCACAGTTCAGGAGGAGGAACATATTCCCCACAGCCACCAATTCCCTCTGACAAGCAGTGGCAAGGATTTCAGCAAACTGTTTCATATTCGGTTTGGTCAAAGAATCTGTCCTGCACCAACACTCACTGCCCTAACTGGGTCTGCAGGTCCCACCATGAAGGGGTATGAGTGCCACACTGTTTCTAGCATGTTTCTCCCAAACAAGTGGTATAAATTCCTTTTTCTTTGGTAAGGGATAACACAGATTAGGACTGCTATTTCTTAAAATACCTTTTATTCATTAGCTGCTTTTGTCAATTCAGTAGCTGCTTTAATCAAGGTGTTATTAGTAATAGCAGGTAACTATTCACATAGCACACCACTTATTTGCACTCGCTTATTAGCTGGAGCAACCATTGGGAGGCAAACCCCAAGGTGCACACTCAGAAGCAGAAGGTCATCATGATGCACCACTGGCTTCCAGATAGGTCTTTAGAAATTCCTTCAGAGGGCACTTTGTTTCACCAGCTGTATATATAACTCTGTATTCTTCATCTCCATATAGCAACCACTGCCCTCCTGGGTGTGATCTAAGTTATACAACCTGTCGTAGATGCTAATGTGTGCTGGCAGCCTTCTACAGCATTAGACTCTGGTGGTGTAAATTTATCAGTTCTTGCAAACTCATCAGGATTACTTGTCTCCAAAGCTTATCAATCCTTGGGAAACTTTCAAGTAATATATTTTTGAAAGATCCTTTTCTTTTCTTTGGCCTGTGATAATTTCTTATAACTATTTCTCCATCCGAATCTACAGAAATATCTAGAATTTAAACACAAACATGTACAAAGGGGGTTTTTGTGACACCAGGAGTTAGCACTTCACTGGGGTTGTGGAAGATACATGCCCTTGGCAGAGTATGTGATACTGTGGTGTGAGGTGGGCTCTTAGGGAATTCATAGGGAATAAGCTGGATGGATCAGTACTTGTGCACAGTGACACCATCATCTTTACATGGATGAAGTTGACATTTGTCTACTCCAACTGGTCTAAGAACCTCTATGTGACACAATGAAAGGCTCCCCATCGCAGCTTGCTTTTGTGTTTTGCAGACTGTTTGGGGTCTCCCCCCTTCTTTGCTATTCCCTGGATCTCTCCATCCATGGAGATGTATGGAGATGAAATTCCCTTTCCATTTTAAAGTGTGTGCTTGGGCTTGTGACCAACGATATGAACAATCTTCCTGTCATCCCTTTTGACCAATACTATTCAGTTATACCTGTTAGAGAGATATATACACTTAACAAGTTCAAGTAGACCAATTCTGGTTCCTGATTGTTAATAGTATCCGTGGACTTTAGTCCTGTCTCAGCATTTCTGTCTTCAGGACACTCATTCTAACAGCTTATGGATTTGAATCTGGACATGCAGAGGTTTTTCCTGGTTGTCCAGCTGTCTCCTATATGGAGCGATGACCTCCTCCAATAGCTGTGTTGTAATGCCTAGCCTGACTGCTGGTGAAGAACAGAGTTTTTTGCAGGCTTAAGAGGAGTGCTATAACTGCATGGCACCTGGCAGCTAGCAAATTATACCTTTGCCAATTATGGAAACATAGCAGGGCAGGATGGCCCAAGCTTTCACACCAGGAGCGAGCTCTCTGGGACCTTAGCCATATGGCATGCTGAGCTAGTTACCTGTGAATAGGTTTGCTTGGGGCTTTCCTATACATGTGGTTAATGAGCTAGTCTACTTCTTCAGCAGGTCTCAATTAGTCTGGCTCCTCTGTGTGCGGCACTGGCTCAGTCTGGCAGTTTCACCAATGGTCTTGGATGGCTTTCCCTGGTTTTGCCCAGAGGAGTCTTCGTCTCCTACTGCTGAAAGAGGAAGTACCTTCACTGGCTGCACAGCAAGGGTCTCCAAAGAAGTCTGGGCTGTAGCTGGTGAGCCTGAATTTAACACCAGCCAGCAAGCCTGGCGAAACAAGTGTTTATCATCTTGGGTGTCCACACTGGAGGAAAGGGGTGAGTGCTCTGAAACCCTTCCTGATTCCAGCTCTGCCTTTTCCCCCATGGAGTCTGACCCTCCAAAAAGGCTCCTGCCCTGAGCAGCCTAAGTGGTTGGTAATAAGGGTTGGATAAAGGGACACTGTAATAGAGAAAGCTGTGGGCTCCTGATCACCATTACATTAATCGTTCCCTACTGCAGGATCCCTTGGGTCTTGTTCCCCACATTACCAGGAGGGCTGGCTTTCAGTGCAGCTGCGGCAGCCAGCAGGGAGAGAGGACACAGTCAGTCTGATGCTCTGACCCACATCACTGTCAGCTGCAAGGAACAAGGAGTCATAGGGGGTAACTGACTAGTGTAACCAAGAAAACAAAAGGAGTCAGCTTTTTAGAAGGAACCAAAATGGAGAACACTCTGAATTGATTACTTCACCCACTACATAACCTGTTGGGGAAAACTGAGAGGGTTGTGCTGCTGTGGCTGACAGCTAGCTGTGCAGCTATTACCTGTGACAGTGGGGGTGAGGTTGGCAGGTGTGCAGGCTAGCATACGTAGCATGTCTTTACATTGCTGACATTTTCTGCTAGGTTTCAAAAGGATTTAGAAGTCCTACACAGAATTATAAATTTAAAATAGGTGGTGGTTTGTGGTTCATATGATAAAAAAATATAAACCACCAGAAAAGTGTGAAAAAGCTCTGCTGACATGTCAGTAAAGAAGAATCGCTAGCTGTGGACTTGAGGGGGTGGATTATCTTTAAGATAACTCACTTTCTAAATGAGTACTGCTCTCTTTTACCACTTCAATGGAGCCCCTTCGTGGCCAGGAATGGATTCTTTTCTCCCCAGCAGCCTTTTACAGAAGGGAAGCGAGTGCTTTTAATAGGCAAATGTGCTCTGAAGTGGGGTCTGCATGAAAGATGCAATGTCTGATCCCAGCCTGACCTCGTAAATATTTACTATTTGACATGCCTTGAGCAGTTCTATGCATTTAAGCATGGCAGTGAACAGCAAGCACATTTATAAGTATGTGTGTGGTACTAACCTTTGTGCTAGACCTGATACCATGAGGCCAGGAAAGCTATCTGCTGTACCTCTTGGAGACCTTGTGAGTTTGGAGGCTGTTTGCACTCTGCTGCGCTCAGGCAAATGTTTGGGTTAGAGTTCTCTATATGTGCCAGCCATATGGAAGGGAGGTGTACCTTTACTGTGCAACTAAAGGACAAAGAGACTGTCCTTAGCTTTCACTGTGCTTAGAGTTTGCCTTTGCCCCAGCTCAGCAACTGTGCTGCTGGATGGCAGAGCAGTGCTGGTCAGGAGACAGAGAAGGGTCCAAACAGAAATCTGTTCCATCACAACATGACACCGGTGCTGGGAAAACTCAGCTGAGCTGGTTACTGATAAAGACGTGTCAGGCAATTAGTGATCCTTGCAGTATGTCCTGTACCTGTTCTGGTAGAAGAAGGAGCTGACAGTAAACATGCTGCTAAGGAATTAAATGTGTCCAATTCCCATGGCAGAAGCATTTATTACCACTCTGTGCTGTTCTGTTAGCTCAAGACATCCAGATGAGGATCCAGGCATGGTACAAACTAGATACTTAGGAGAGCTGTACCTCAACCCATCAATCATTCAAAAGCATTAATTATTTAAATGCACAGTTAGAACTGATTTGAGTCTCTTGAGATAAAAGCCTATGCATGTACCTTCTAGGAGAGGGTGCTTTAGTTTCAGTGCATCTGTATCTCTCATTGTGCGGATGTTTTGTTCTGGCAATGGTTTCTGCAGCTGCAAAGGTTCTGCTCTGGTTTTCCTCAAAGGCTGAGGGATGGCCTGAGGACCTGCCTTGTGAACCTCAAAACCAGGAACAGCTGAACTCTAAACAGAGCAGATAAGACAGAAGGTTTCTATCAAGGCCATTTGGGTTTTAACATCTCTAACCACACTCTAGCTTCTCAGTGACAGATGTGGAATGTGAAGTCTCTCCTCTATAAGGCACAGCAGAAAATCTGGGAAAGAGGAAAGCAGCATCTGTGCCACTTCCTGGAGGATTAGGAGACCTGTCCAGAGTCATGTAAGAAGCCAGTAGCAGAGTGGGAACCAAATAAATGCATTAGTAGTGACTCAGACTCCAGTCTGGCCCAGCCCAAGGGGTATAAAACTGAATCATCCTTCTGACCATCTAAACTCCACCGAGGGGACCTCTTGCCAGCAGAAAATGTGGACATCATAACTGAAATACTGCTTGAAACCAGAAATACAATTTAGAGGAGAAAAATGTTCTGGCCAGTTTTGAAATGTTCTAGTTTGTGTATTCTCAAAATTGAAATGCTTCCCCAAGCAAAAGCTCTACAGCTGTATTTGTGTGCAGAGGTGCCGATCGTGTATATTACAATGGAAGGAGTCAAATCAAAAGGATAGGTGGGAAGGAAAACACTGCTGAGGCTGAAAGAGAGAACTGCCTCACAAACACTCAACCAGACAAGACAGCTGGGAAATCACAGCTTTTTGACTGTCTTCAGATAAATCCAAAAAGACTGGGAAGTTTTTTCTTTGATTTTTCACCTTTCTGAATCCAAATGAAAGCTAGTAGTGATATAGATAATTTCTGTGAAACAAAAATTTCCATTTTTGATACTCCTCTAACACAGCCCCTTATGCTCTGCCTGCACATGACTCAGGCTAATTGGAATTGTAGAGACTAGAGACAAAGAAAAATCTCATAAACACAGAAAATAAATCCCACACAGATACTAAAACAAAGCTAGTGCATTGTTAGTAGAAGTTCTAAAAAGCTTTGATATTTCCTGAAAACTCCCATGTGTCTGCAATATCTTCCACAACATCAATCCCAGCATGTTATGTGGTCATTAGTCAGAAGAACATATTCATTTATGAGGTTGAGATGGGCTTGCTAGTCAGGACTGGCGAACTGAGCTATGAGCTTCTTTTCAAAAGGTTAGGTATTTATTTACTGTGTGCCATCAGATATCTTGATAATTTGATGGCTGGCCTCTCAGAAGCTTGGATTATTAAAAACAAATCATGGGAGAACTGAACCGAAAGATCTGGAAGGAATGACATGGAGTAATGGAAGCACTGCTTCCAAAGCCGGGTGGGATCCTGGGGCTGTGAATCCAGTCCTCTATGTCCTCGTGCAGTGTCAGGGTCCATCACAAAAGCAGAATTTAGAGCAGGATAACTACTGGCAACTATTCCCCATCCCACTGTACCTGCTCGACAATGCTGGGTAGCCTTCCAGAGGAAGACTTCATACTGGTACACCTTGCCCCATGTAGTGCTCTCCATCAGTGGCAACCTGAGAGGCTGTTTAGGGAGAGCCTGCAAGCCTGGGGGCTATTTGAGGTCCACTCCACTCAGACCTGTGTCCACAAACCTTTTGTATTTGCATGTATTAAAGAGGGCACAACTCTGCTTTTGCTATCTGGTGATGGACCTCGTTTGCTTTGAGTCTCTCTAAATCCTGTGTGAACCTGTTGATGTTGTCAGCCACCACAACATCCTATGGCAACAATTCCCAGAAGTTTATCACCTCCTGTGTAAAAAAAACCTAGAAAATACTCTTATCTGTCAAGTGCATCTAAAATTTTCCAGTTTCACGTTTCCAGTACTTCTTGGGGCATTTTGAGACTCCTTAGCTCCAAACAAGGAAGCTGAGTCACAGACCAAAGCCACCAAAATGCCTCAGACGACATGTTTCTTGCTCTAAGCACTCAGAGTCTGTGCTTTCATGGGTCACTGCTGGAGTGTTGAGGGTTCTCCTTATTAAAATACAGGCGTGGAACTCATTGCACCAAACTCATAATCTAAAAGACAGGTATCCAACAACCAATCCAGGTATCCATATATAGAAGTTATAGATGCACCACCTGAAGATGATTCACCCTTTTCTAAAACAGGTATCTCAGATTGCTGCTGTGAGTCACTGCAGGAACCGCCGCCTTGTCTCTCTTGACTCTAGAGGACGTTTATTTAACCAGAGTGGGTTTCATACATAAGTTTAAAATTGCTGAATTTAGTTGGAAACCGCCTCCACCATCTTTGCCCTGTGAAAAGAGACATCTGAACTCTAAGTAATCTCAGAAGGATTTTGGCTGAAGGGGGATAGCATGTGGGTGAGTGCAGGGTAGCACTCTTTTCCTTCCTCCATCACCTGCTTGAGGTAGAAAACCATTCTGACCTCATTCACAGCTGTAGTCTTTCAGGGCCTGTACCTTAATTACCTTGGGTTTCTAATGATGCACGCCCCAGTGATCATCTAAGAACGATGCATCTAAACATAGTTTCTTTGGGATTCATGGTCAGGCCCAATCTATTTAAGGTCATAAAATGGCAGTTAAATGTGTGATATTTGCATAACCAGTATTTAATTAGGCAGCTCAAAAAGGTAAGGAACAAGAGCAGCGATTGTCCAAGTCTCCTTCTGTTTCTGAATGTTAAAAATCACATGGCAGGTTTCACTGGAATTGGGTGATTAGCATATAAACCATTCATTTTATATATCTGTGTAAATATGACAGAATGGAAAACCTCTCCGTAGATGAAGGGACGAGTATTTACCATCATTTTGTCAGCACGACAATTTGGTTTAGTCAGCTTATAAAGTGACTGAAGGTCACAGGCATTTTCAAAAGACATAGGCATTTCTTCTGAGTGCGAAAGACCAGGGTTTTGTAAAAAGCTATTTTAGGAGAACTAAAAAAAAAATGTAGAACAAGCAGATGTGTCTGTTACAAAGCCAAATTGGCATGTAACAGCTGTCGTCACTATGGTCTCCGTTATGAAATACTCTTTGTTCTGCAAAGGGCTGTATCTTTCCACGCAGTTTGAAAAGAAATAAAAGATACAGTTTTACTGGATGCTTTTTTTAGTCAAGAATTCGAAATAAGCAAGGGTTTGATTGTTCTCATGTAGTGCAAACTTTCTAGTCACAAAAAGACCAGATTATAACACAACTGATGTGTATGAAAATGAGTTTGTTTAGGTTCTTTAAGCCTCTCTCTCAAATCTAAGCATCCTAGTTTATGATTGATACTTGTGTGTTTATGTGTATGTATACATATTCATATTTGAGTGGGACTATGTATACAGAATTATAATTGTCTTCTGATTTTTTTATACCGTTTTAAAGCTAAAATCAGAGCTGCTTATTAATTTAAATGAAAGCTGAAATGCTCTTATTTCCCACGACTCCAGCATGCGGGGCATTACGAGCAAACACTAACACGGGCAGCAGCTGGGGTGGGGACTGTGCTGAATTAGAGGGGGAGATGCTCACGGGGGCAGGAGAGCAGGCAAGGGGCTGTTCTACCCTGGT
>JANHFX010006388.1:0-13886 GCA_027560015.1 Chloroceryle amazona
GGCAGGGAGTTAGAAGAACTGAGCTGGAAAGTGAATCACTGCTCACAATGAGTTCTGCTCTCACTCAAACCAGGACACGTGCCTGCACAAAGCACCAAAGCAAACTTTTCCATAATCAAAATGAATGTTGGTGACTTACTTTTATCTGGCACCCTAAAACAACGGAAATCATTTCTTTCAGGTGTACGCAAACAGCCAAAATTCTCAGCTGCTCATTTTCAAAGCCTAAGAGAAATGGTCCTGTTCAGGAAAAATGGAAATGAAAAATTGCATAACACTCTTGAAACTTAATTTGCAACGATTACTAAAGACGTTGCGCTTTACCCGAAGGAAAAATCAAGGAAGCAGCCCTCCCAAAACAAGCACAATGTGCCAGTGGTGAACTGTTCAATCTGGAAGCAAGAAGCAGCAGAATAAGAGCCATGTCCATGAGATGGGCCCCAACGAATGACCACAGACTTCTTAAAATGCTACCAAAACCTCTGCTCGAGGCAGTGAGGTGACAGCACACTCCCGGTATTCATGATTCCAACTCAGCCCTGCCTGATTCCCGTTTGAAGACTCCACTGGAATATCTTTTGCCACAACTGTACCCCCTTTATTGTCTACGTGTCACAAAGATCTGGGCCCACAGTCAGTGAAGGACCTAAAGAAGTTGGGGGGAAAGAACATAAATTAGAGAAACTGATGCGGTTTTATACTTGCTGTGCTTCTCTGTGCAATTGTGCCTTTCAAAATAAACCTAAAATTTCTAAGGTTGTAACAGCTTCTGTCATAATTACCCTATTTAGATACTATTTGTTCCACCTCACTCATATTCCTAGCTTTAAAAGAGACCATACACCAATGAAAATCAAAAATAACCATAAGGAAGAAGATGCCCATTTAGGAAATCATACAGAACAACTAGAAATGGTCTTTTTAAAATCATCAAGTACAGATTCTTAACAAATTCTTAATTAAAATACACTCATTCAAGAAAACCTCTGTCAGAAACCCCAGTAAACCATTTGTCTTTCCCATACAGGAACAGACTGTAAGTATAGAAAATAGCACTTGCAAGAAGGAAGTAAAGAGTTCCTTTTTCTGTGTGGGGAACAGCTTTTACGTGATGGTGTAATGTTAAGTTCCAGACATAGAAAAGGATCTCACATGCCATTTCAGTCACCAAAAGAACTGTACATACGTAAACAGTGAAGGAATTTGAAACAATGCCCCAAAGAGGGACTAATAATCTTAAAAAGCACGCAACACTTAATCTTCTAATAGTCAAACAACCAACTTAACACAGATTATTTCACTCTGAAGCATGCTTAGAGAAAAAAAGCCACAGGTTTGTAAATGAATATGAGCAATGACATGAAGCCAGCAATGTGCCCTTGAGCAAAGAAAGCCAGTGACATCCAGGGCTGCACTGGGAGGAGTGTTGCCAGCAGATGGAGGGAGGTTCTCCTTCCCTTCAGCTCAGCACTGGTGAGGCCACAGCTGCAGCGCTGGCTGACCGAGCACTGGCAGAGGTTGCCCATTCTTGGAGATATTCAGAAGCTGGCAGAAAATAGTCCTGGGTGGCCCTGCTTGAGCAGGGGGCTGGACTTGCTGACCTCCAGAGGTCCCTTCCAACCTCAACCACTCTGTGATTCAGTGATATGCCACAGGTACAACATCTCAAACTCCACAGTTCAAGCTTGAGCCCAAAATACAAATATATTTACCAGAAAAAATGAGGAAAGAAAAGGGTGCTAGGATGGAACAGCGTTAAAAGAAAAAAAAACAAAAAGAGATTGCCCAGCAATTAAATTTGTTTAATTCCTTAGGGCAACCAAAGTACGTCAGGAAATTTTTGTTTTGGTTACTATTGCTTCAAACTATTTTCTTTTTCTCTGACGGGTAACAAGAAAGGCAATAAAAGGCATATAAAAGACTTTATCCCTGTCCTGTCAGGAATTCCATAGAACCAGATCAACTGTCTCCTCAGCCTGAGTAAAAACTGAGTGAACTCGCACCTCCCATGTGTGCAGAGAGGTCTGCACCAGACCGCTCCGCGCCACGAACACCGTGCCTGTTACCGATACGCGTCTCTTACGACGCGGTTACACCCCTACGTGCTTGGTTGGCAAGGTGCAGGTCACTGATCAGATCTCTTGCTGAGCGCCGTTGCCACCACAGCACCATCTGGACGGGGGATGCTCCTCCCTAACCGCTTGCATCGCGTATCGCTACGCTGGGGTTGTCCGCAGCAGCCCCGACTGTGCCATGGCAGAGGTGACCTAAAAAGGTTTGACCTGATAAGAGATTGCTCTCAAGGCTCACAGACCTGGTGGGTTGGGGCAGTAGGCACGAGTGAAGCGACTCTTACCGCTTCAACTGGGGACCAACTGGTGTCATCCTGGATCGAAGGGAGTGACCGTCTGGCTCCACAGCGGTGGTGGGACAGAGGCAAAGTGCCACTGAAGTCCAAAAGGTGTTAACTTGTTATTGCCAGAAATTTGTAGCGTTAAGAAATGTTTAGAAAACCTCTTGAAAAGAACCTCTGTGCTTGAGCACCGAGTAGCAAGCCATGGAAACAAGAGCCTGGAGTGGAGAGCAACTGGGTCTCCTTCCAGGCTATCCCTGCCCCTCATTTCTGAGAAGGGAATACACAGTTGTCTTAGATGGTATTTAAGAAATCTGAGTCAGGAGCTTAAAACTATGACAACATGTAAAGGAATAATTATATATCTAGTGAGAAAGGAATGTATGAGGGAGGGATACTCTGTCCAGATGCCAGCACCAGTGACTAACAGCAAATGGTTCAAACTGGAAGAGCCTTTCCTTTAAAGAACCAGTTGGTCTCCTTTGTTTGGAGGATGCCCGAGCATTCTGGAGGTTTTGGTCTCTGCAAGAATCTGCTCTGCACTTTCCAGGGATGTTGTCCAATCCCTTCTGATCCACTGGCTCCTGCCTGACCTGCTCCACTCTGGAGCTTTGAGATTTAAAGCTGGAAACGTCTCCTGTTTTTTTTTATACTTCGGAATCAACTCACAGAAGTAAGGGGACACTTCACAGGATAATCCTGGGTTTATTGCACTATTGGGCCATGTAGCTGCAAATTTTTTTACCTTCTACATCTTTACATCATTATCTGTCTTCTTTTTTTGTAGTGTCTATAAGATTTTGAAAATACATCTGTTGTACATCAACACATTTCAACTTGCACTTACTCACTCTATGGAAGGACAGGAATTTTTTTAAATGCATATATTAGAGGAGGAGTTTCTTTTCCCAGCCGTTCATACTGATAATTTGATTACTGTTTCTGGACTTTAAACACTAAGGTCCTGTAAATATAAAGTGAAGTACAGCCACGTAAAAGTAAGCAAAATGAAACATTCTAAGTTTTCTGTGAGCATCGTCTCTGATCCTTAAATATTTCCTTATGATACTGGCACAGGCAAGAAATATCTTTGCTTTTTCTTAATTGCTGTAATAAGAATGGTCTTAGATTTTTACAATTCTCTTATGTTAGTTGTAGGTAATCACTAAGTCCTTTATATTTTGTCTAAGCCGCAGTGTCACAAGGTGCACACGACCTGACAGCAATGGGCAATTTTTTGTGAGAACTTTGTTTTAGATCCTGCTGACAACCATCTTATGCCTTCAAAAAACATCTGGGGACCCATTTTGCACTTTCATGGGCACCTGTCCTTCCACTGGATAGTGTCTTTAGATGGTCCCAATGTCCCAACACTTTTGATCTTAGAATAGGAACTTCCTCCCCTAGAGCAATACAAATCCAGGCTGTATACCCTCTTCGTCCACGTCAGACCGCTCCTCACAGCTCGACGTATTCTGAAGACACAGAGATAAACTCACAGAGTTTGCTTTCCAGCCATTTGACTTCAAGCAGGTATCACATTTATGGAACATTTGTGTGCAGCAATGTTCCCTCGACTGGAGCAGTTCTGCAGAGGGACCCTCTCAGTGGCAGCTGCAGCCCTCTCTGGCAAAGCATTGCTGACCTACCCTTCCTTATGCCTGTTTTTCTTTAGGCATTTTTGGTAATTTCTTATAGGTTTTTACAACTAGTTTAATTTCTTGCAAAACCAGTAGCAGCTAGACTAAGCACTACTCAGGTTGTTTCTTCCTCTCTCTAAATAGCACAGCCGTGTTTGAGTCTGCTTAACAACTTGAAGAAACAACTACTTTAAATCTAAATCACAATCACCTTAAGCATTCTCTTTTTCTCAGTCTGGGGTCTTTGATCCCTTGTTTTCATCTCTTTAAATAAACTGTTACACAGCTCTCAAATTAGAAATAAACTGCCTCTGAAAAACAGATTTTGCACATCGACTCAGGAGAAACGCGTGTCTTTCCAGGTGAGAGTTCCTTTATTTCTAGTCTAAATCCTTTGTTTCTGTTCTCTTTTTTTGAGATAAAAAACCTTGGAAAAAACCCAAACAAAAAACCAACTCACACCTTTCCTCAAATTCCCTGAGCTCTTCTTTTATGTTTCCAGGAGAAAATGTACACTTGATTGGAACAGGCTATGCGTGACAGGGCTGGGGGGGTTAAGATTGGGAGGAGGAGAGAATTTAAGGGGGACAAGAGTATCCACCTCACATCACCTCAGAGTTTTCCTTCTCTCTGAGAAATGACTCAGGGGCTTCCAAAGGGGACAGTTGGTAGTTCTTAGACTCTTCACAGTTATGTATTGAACTGAAGGTTGCCCCTTTGAGTGACACTAGAAAGACTGACTGTAGCTTTTGTTATTTCCAATACCTCTATCAGCTGGAACTTCTTCCACCTATCTCAGCTTCTGCAAAGTAAACGAACTTAGGCAAAAAGTGACACCCAACAGAAAAAAACGAACCGCAAACCACCACTCATACTACAAACCCCCCAAATACTGTGAAGGCATCTTGTGCAACAAACCCACGATGCAAAAATGAAAGCACCAGCCAAGTTCCTTCTGCTCTGTTGTACAGATATTTTGCATCTCTGTTTTTATTTTCTTCTGGAAGGCAACACATATCACACTACAATGACTTAAAGACTTGTTATGCTTATGACCAATACTGTTAATAAAAATATCTTGCTGTCCATCAATTTCTCTACATCATGGTTTAAAGCAGCTGTTCACCTCTGGACACATATGAACTAGAGTGGCACAGTTTGAGGATTCCAAACTAGTACACTAGTATATTTGGTGTCACTGATCTATTTTCCTTATGACTTTTTCTACATGTTCGGGAGTCAAAAAAATTGGCTTCCCTTCCTGCTTGACTTTCTCCAGAAATAAAACCATGATTTTGGTGCTGGAATGAGAACCCAGGATTGCCTTGGCTGGCAAAGCCTGGAGATGCAACCAGGCTCCAGCTGATTTTCTCTCTGCTAACCCATAAAGGAGGGGAAGTCCTTCACAGGGATGAGGAAAGTGGGACTACTTCTTTTTTTAGGCGGTCTGGTCCTTCAAGTCTGGATGACTTTTGGTATCACGCCACTGCTGCCTTCCCACAGAGGAAAGAAAGTACTTCTAAGAAGTTTGGATTTTTTTTTTAATATTCCTACTATTTTTTAAATTGAGATAGATGTGGAAATTAGTTCCGTTCGCAGTCTGATGGGAATCCAGTTTTTCATGATGAGTTAATGGTTTTGGATGGAGCATCCTCATTTGTTACGTCTGGTCAGTGGAATCCCTCAGATTTTTAGTTTCATATAGGATCCTTTCAGACAGATTAGCCTTTGGGAGATGAATGATAAAGAAGACCATGTGCAGAACTTCGTATTATCTCCATTACCTTCAGGGAAAGAAGGAAACACTCATTTATGAACATGACAGTTCTGTGTGAAGAAGCAGATTCAGAAGACCTTGCTGACAAAACCTCTTTCACAAACACTTTGAGCTTCGAGCCCCCTGCTCCAAAGTTCTGTGAACTCAGCATTTTCAAAGAAGAGTCACCCTCGAGTATTTTGCAGGGGCCTCAGCTGCCAAACAGAACAAGACACAAAAGGGGGCATAGCTCTCGCTCTCGACCCCTTCAAATCAGGCAAAGAATTTCAGTTGCTTAAGAAAATACCTGAAACTATGCTCTTTTCTCTAGAATTAAAATAGAATTCCCTAGAAACTGTGAACTTTTCCCTAGAAATACAGCCTCATGCTAAATTTACCTGCTGAATCACTAAAACCAAAAAAATCTGTACTTAAAGAAAGGGTACTTTGAATACTTAGGGGTTTTTTTATCCATTAGATGTTGTAGAAGACTAATGGGGTTAAAGTCTTGTCTTCTTTTACATCCTGAGGTTCAAAACGTTAGGCAACAGTGAAAAGTTAAGACAAATAGGGTGTGACTGTGCCTATGTGTGCAAAAGCATGAAAATGGCCAAAAAAAGGGGAGAAAAAAAAAAAAAAGGCAAAAGAAAGAAAAGACAGCAGTAGCCTAGATGCCAACTCTTGGTTATCTGCACTGCTAACACAATAGCTCCAGTGTTTTCAGTGGACACTGTCGATGTTCTTAGTCTTAAATTAGAGCAAGCAGCTGTTTTAGTGTACAGCTGAGCGTGACATAAGCCTGTGTAAACACCCTCCCCTGCCACATTCTTCCAAGTGAATGAGGGCTGTATTTTTCCCTCCCCTCGTGTAGAATAATCCTCTTCCCCAAAAGTTTAAAAGAACTCTTAAATCACATTTCAGTTCTGCTATTAGAAAGCAACCAAAAGAGCAGGGGAACAATACGATTTGCGTGTCGTGCATCAAAATGTCTACTTTTGAGATTAGCAACCTTGACAGGATTCCACAATCACATTATCCCTATTCCCTCGAGCCTACGTTTTCCTGTGTCAACACTCCTGGCACATTCCAAAGTTAGTTTTGATAGTAAAAATCAGAAATCCCAACTTGTGGTTCCTAAAGGTTTAGTACATAAAATAATCAGAAAGCAGGGTGATCTGTGTTTGTACCTACAAAGAATCCTACTCCAATTGCTCTGATTTCATAAAATTCCCTGCAATGCTCACATTTGAAGTGGACTCAGTTACTGAGGGTTTTAAAAATGAAGACTTTACAATTCCATAACCAACGCTGGCAAAATGTGAAAATCCTAATAGAGCTGACATGGAACATCTCTCTCCCTTCTCCTCCACTCTGCAGTTTTCATATACTTTTTGGGGCATCTAGAGGTCAGGCAAAGAAACTTGAGAACCTACTGCAGCAAACGAGCAACAATTTCCCCAGCACCAAAATTATTGAGTTGAAACCATGACATTGATTTGCATGAAAAGGCAGCTGACCTCCATCTCATGACTTATTTTTAAACCAAATCAACTTTGAAGCTGACGGACAAAGACAGATAAATTGCCCTGTCTTCCAATTTCCAGTTAAAGCCTGTGGAGATGGGAGAACTCACAGCAGAGCTGCCCAGCTCCTTTTCTCTGCTGAAGAGAGACAAAACCAGTGGCTGTGGCCAACAGGTAAGACCAACAGTTCCCGGCAAAGCTGCAGCAGAGGGGACAGGTCACAGGGAAGATTCTGCCAGTGAGGAAACTCTTAAAGCCACCATTTGAATGCTCACTCTTACCTTTGCATGGTGCCTCCTTAAACACACTGTCCCTTGAAGAAGGACCTGTGATCTCTCTGTTGTCCTGGCCCTGTAAAACTGCATTTTCTTGGCGGGTTGTCTTCAGGCTGTGAAGGATGGTGGCCAACAACTACACAACAGTGGGGATGGTACAAGAAACCACGGAAAAGAGTTTCAACTCGGCTACCCGAAACAGAGGAGCCACTCTGACACAAACTTAACACCTTAGCTTTCTCTGATCATCTCCTACCATCACCACTTCTTCACAGGTTTACTTGGCTCTGGGACAACTGGGATGCGTGCAGCTGAGTTATAACAGTTCAGCAGCTGCTAATCTAGATGCTTTGTGTTGATGATTCAAGCCGTACAGCTTGAATGTTGTTTCACAGGGTGCTCTTCTTTCTGTCACCAAGTTCAAGAAAATTGATAAAGCAAGAGTACAAACTCCACCTTTGAGTTACTCGAGCTGTAGAAAACTGTAAGCTTGGGTGTGAATACAAAATATATTCAGGCTGCTTACTGCTTCAAAATTCTTGGTTCTGTTACATGCATTCTATATGGCTGAATTTTCTTTGCCAGAAAGATGTTGATCGATCTCACTGGTTACAGATGCACCACAGCCCCACAGGAAGACACGTCTCTGGCACGAAGGAGGTACAGGCACAGAACCACAGAGAAATTTATGTTGGAAGGTGTCTCTGGATCATCCACTCCAGCAGGTTGCTCAGGGCCTTGTCCAGCTGAGTTTTGAAAGTCTAGAAGGATGGGGATGCCACAGCCCTACCGGGCAATCTCCTCATGTCTGGCCACTGTGTATTTTTTTCCTTAATTTCTAATATGAACTTCCCTCGTTGTGGGTTGTGTCTGTTACCCCTTGTCTCATCACTGTGCACCTCTTAGGGGTCTGGCTGTGTTGTAACTCCTCTCCTCCTTTGGGCAGGGCTGACTGTTAGTAAATCCAGCCTCAGCCTTCTCTTTTCCAGGCTAAACAAGATCGTTTTTCTCAGTCTCTCCTCGCACACCATGTGCTTCACCCCCCCAACCTTGTCAGTGGTTCCTCCACTGGACTTGCTGCAGTTTTCTGACATTTCTGGAGGGGTGCAGAACCAGACACAGGCCCTAAATGCAGTCTCCTGAGTGCTCTGTAGAGGGAAGAATCCCTTCTCCCTGACACTTCCTAACGCAACTCAGTATGCACAAGGCACTGCTGCCTCACATTTAACATCTTCACCAACCTCCAAGATAATTTTCGGTGGATTTGCTACTTGGCCAGCTGGTGGCCCTGTCCCTACGGATACTCGAGGTTGCTTTCACCCAGGTACTGGCCAGAGCATTTCTCTTTGATGAATTCTTTGAGGTTTCTGGCAGCCCAGCTCTGCAGAGCTTGCCAAGGTCCTTGTGAATGGCAGCCCTGCCTCCCAATTGCTTCCTCTAGTTTCGGAGAATACCAGTCAAACGTCCATTCCAGTCAGCTGGTTCATTCACCCTGCAGCTCCTGCAGCGGACTCAGCTCCTGTAGTTAACTCTCTAGTCTGGAAGAACTGCACACAGGAACACACCCAGGTGGGTTTTGAAAGTCTCCAGAGAAGGAGATTCCATAACCTCTCTGGGCAGCCTGTTCCAGTGCTCTGTGACCCTTCCAGTAAAGAAGTTGCTCCTCATGTTCAGGTGGAACCTCTTGTGCTCCAGCTTATATCCATTCCCCTTGCCCCCTGTTTAGATTTGTGTGGCTAAACTCCCCAACAGAACAACACTGGATACATAAGGGTTAGTTTGGACACTTCTGTATGAAGCACGTATTATGATACAGACAAAATCCTGAAGAACTGAAGAGCCATGAAATGAAGACCCTCAACAGAGTAGGTAGAAGCAAAAGGTCGATGATCTAGAAGTAGAGAAGTGAATTAAAAGAGACTAGAAACCAGTTTGTTTTGTAGTCGTGAACATCCTCTCCCGTCTGGTATTTATGCTACACACACAGCCAGACACACAGCCACAACTGCATGTATATATATGTGCATATATACCCTCTAAATTTCAAGGCACACAGACAGTAGCAATTAAGTAACTCAGATTTTAAAGGCAGATAAAGTATTCCTTTAGACACTCTTCAGACATCTGCGGGCAGTTACCAGGAGTTTTTCCTCTTCAAATCGAATCGTTTGCCTCAAGCAAACACAGGGAAGTTTTACACCAAATAAATAAATAAAAAAAGTAATCCCTGATGATGCAGAGAAGAATTGCTAAAAACACTGGTAGAGAAGAGACTGTTCTGCTGGTGAAAGCAGCGAACCTGCAGAAGGAAGGACTGCTCTGTGGGGCCAGCTCCAGCATTACCTGCCAAGTCAGCCACTCTCGCAGACTGGGAACTAGCAAGCGTGAGACACAGCCAGTTGGCTTTGGCGGAATATTTATGGAGGATGCAGAGGCTTATTTACTGAATAATCTGGAGACCATCTGCTGGTATCCAGTGACAAGAACATTGAGCTGAAAGTGGAAAAGCCTGAGCTCTATTTCGGGCTCTGCCAACTATTCTCCGTGACCTCTGGTGGCTCAGTTTCCCCATATACAAACTAGAAAAAAATCCTCCTCTCATCTCTAGGAAATTTTGAGATGCTTCAGTAAGAATCATCATTTATTGCTATTTTAGGATACCAGTAATCACTTCAGAGTTAACTGTTGGAATATTAATTTGAATCTGAGTTTTCCATCTGTATTTACCAAAAGCTGATAGCAGTCTCAGCAGTGGCAGTACATAATTTGGGGTTAAGACAGAAGTTTTCCAAAGAATTTCAAAACAATCTGGACAGATTTCTTGACTGTGACATTGCTAAAATACAGAACTCCTTTATTTATATATTTTTTTCCTTTAGGAGAAAATGCAGAACGATCAGGAGAAGGGAAGATCAATACATCTGATAGGACCTTCCATGCCCCCAGCTTAAAGCTCACTACCCTACCTGAGCTGACAAAAGATTAATCTAAATACTCCCGAGCTCTGAATTTGTTATCACCTTGTCGAGCCTTTAAACTAATCACCTGCAGGGAACAGGGGCAACTGAGTAACCAGATCAATACCCACAAGACAGGTTGAGTCCCTTCACCACCAACCTCCTCTGTTCAGAAGCCCCCAGACTGACAGCAGTCCTTGTAGGTGGGCTTTCTTAGATTTATTGCTATATTGGCTTTCTTCTCTCCAAACTCCACTGACAAAAAGACAATGCAAAACCATCCCTAAGTTGGGGGTGGGGATGAGAAAAAAAAATCCCACTAAGGATCAGCAACTCCTGAAGAAAACCTCCAGATGACTCAAAGCTACTGATAAACCAGATCCTCATTCAAGTCAAAAAAGAAAACTTCTGCTGCAAGTAAAAAACTGTTATCCCCACTGAAAAGAGATTTGTTGGATTCTCCCCCAGGTGATAACAGAGCGGAAGGAGAGAGTTTCTGCCTACCAGGAGGATTCCCATGCAAACAGAGCCCAGACGCCTCCCACTTTCTTCTCACAGAACTGGTCACCCTTGTCTAAGCTCCTTTAGTCATCTGGTGTCTCACCGGGGGAGCGCTATCTAGGACAAGGAAATCTGTAGGGATGCTGGCACGAGTGGAAAGTGAATCTTGTGACCGAGAGCACCAGGGCTGGGCTGCTTAAAGAATGGTCATGAAATGAAGGAGCTCTGGTTTTAATGGGAGAGCAGGAAAGAGGAAGAAAGGTAGCAGGAGGAACAGACCTCTCTTGGAAGGGAAAGAGAGGAAAAAAGAGTGGAAGACAGAAATGCACCTCGCTTCACAGATACACGGGTCAATAACTGAACACGTAACAATGAAGTTTAAATTTAAACACTGCGGGGTTTTTTCAACAATGCTCCTGTATCTGATAGTTCCAAACTAGGACCTCTCTTTGCTGATGCTGGAAGAGATCCGAGATATTTCAGGAAGAAGTTAGGTCTTCAGGTAAGCAGATTAGCTTTCATGGAGTATGTAAGATTTTCCAGCCAATGTGAGGATTGGAAAAAGGCTTCTGTCGACTTTCTTAGGAAGAGGAATAAAAATAGTCACGAGGCTGTAGCAACTAAACTCAGTCCTGGAAAGTCAGCCCTAGACTTCTGAAATGAAAATAAGGAATACTGTTTGGAAAGCATTTCAGTGGGAGAATTATAGGAATTTATAAAATGGTATCTATTTCCTTGTACTGCAATCACAGTGCTGCCGGAGCCTGCATCATACTTTGTGTTTTGCAGCGTCGCGAATCCCTGCAGTCTTATGCATGGGTTAATAAAGTACAGCAGGATAAACTTACAAACTACTTAGGCAGCTTTACAGTTTAACCAACCCTGCTGACAGGGGAACAGGAAGGGGAAAACTCCTTTATTATTCACTCAGTGGATGGAAAAAAAAAGGCTGTATGAGCTAGAATGAACATCCTTAAGAGCTCAGGAGAAACAGGCAAAATTCTTTTAAGCCACCTGCTTGCTTATATCCTTTTTCTGAAGGACTTTTAAAATTCTCCTTTAAAGTCTGTTTGTCCCAGTGTATTTTGTATACAGTAAAGTCAGATCATGGTAAGGAAGATGACAGACTTTCAACCTATCTATTTTCAACCCTGCTCACCTAAGACCAGTGCAATGGATTTTTGTGGACCAGATGGATGTGTGAATCCACCTCTAGGTTTTGTGAAATAATTCTGCACCTCAGAAAAAATAATGCTACATCTCATTATCACTTACTGTTTGTAAAGTATAAAGGCCCAGACATACAAAACCCATACTTTTCATTTTCCCATCTCTTAGTTAGTTCAAATTTCAGTGTCTGCCTTGAAAAACTAAACCACTCCAAATATTTGTGGGATTCTGATTACATCAGTGTCGAATAAACAAAGACTCTTAGCTGTTACTTTCAGCTTTTCTCACATTTTTAATCAATCTTTTCACCTTCGTAGCTACACTGAGCCCTTTTAGTGCCCGTGAGAAAGGTAAAGCTACGCTCCAGAAACTGAACTGATACCTGCAGGTTTTAAGGAAGGGAAGAGCTGTCCCGTTTGGAGAACGCATACCTTCAGACTACGTAGCTATGAGCTGAACAATCTCATCTCAAAATTCATTAAGTGTTCAGTAACCTGAAAAGCACTTAGACCGCTCGTGTCTTATCTGCAGTAAGGAAAAGCAGAGCTCTGCTGTAATGCAGTGAACCTCAGCGATGCCGTGCTACGTGTGTATTTGTACAAAGGCTATCTACTTTCACCTACAGAAGAGTGACGAAATACTACAAACTGAAAACTACAACCAAGCAGTCATTTGGGCACCAAACCAAGACTTTAAGACTGTTCCATACACTAAAAATATCCAAACCATTGGTTCTGTGCAGGATGGTTTTAGAGCACTCCTACCATCAGGGACTCTCCTTCTGTAAATTCCCCTCCAGCAACAACAACTTTGCCCTAATTTGAAGAGCACACGATGGCTGCGCAACCCTGCATTCTCTACCACCCCCAATCATTTTGGCCAGCCCAGGACAACGACGAATTCACACCATATGAACCAGCTCTACGATAGCGTGTCTTTCCTTGGGTGAAAATGGAGCTCAGCTCTGTTGGAGGATCTTGGTTGGCTCTTGATGCCACTAAAGACACTGGTAGTTTGGTCACAGCCATCCAACTAAAAGCCATGAAAGGATGAATTGCACCTCAGCTTAATAATCTTTCACATAATAGCTTGAAGCATGTCTCTTTAGCTGTTAAGCTCTGCCTAATTTAGAACAGCTATTGAAGGTTATTTTTGTTTTAAGATACTGTTAGATCTCATGTTTTCTGTATTTTGTAGTAACAGCTTTCCTCAACAGTTATCCTCTTTTCCTGTTACATTCATTTTATGAATCACAAGAAAAAGGGACATGGGACATTTCTAACTCACAGCACACAATTCAACCAAACATTTTATGTGGAGGTACGTGTCAAGAACTATCTTACTGTGGGCTTAATGATATGTAGTTAAAATGATAAAGCTGGAAATGTAATGTAAAACTTGCTACATATTTTACAACCATTCAGTTTTTAATAGATGTTTAAAAGAGAAACACAATTAAAATGTAGTAATTAGTAGATTTGTAAAGCCACTTAAGAATGCTACAATTTTTCTGTTTTAAAAGTTGTTCTTTTCTTTAGTGACTGGATTCTAAAGGGGGTTTACTATTGATGAGACCACAGAATTGCAGCAGTCACTCTAAATCTCTCTGGCACTGGTGATCACAGACTCACAGAATGGTGGGGGTTGGAAGGGCCCTCTGGAGATGCTCTGGTGCCACCCCCCTGCTCCACCCAGCAGGGTCACCCAGAGC
>JANHFX010006389.1:0-27144 GCA_027560015.1 Chloroceryle amazona
GGGGGCGGGCGAAAAGAGTCTCGCTGATCTTGAAAATTATCCTCTATATCTCTTATTTGCAAGAAATTCAGCTAAAGATGCCAAGGCACCATTTGCTGTTGCATTTTAATATTGATTAATTTTTAATTTATGCCTGGAATAGGGAAGTCTATGTAATAGTGTTCAAATTCGTTATGTTAGTCCCTCAAAATAATAACACTATTTTAGACATCAATAAATAAAAATTATTAATGTTGCTCTCAGTTTTAAGTATATCAGTTTGGAACCATAAATATATTAACCTGGGTTTGTTGATAAAACATTCTTGGCAAGGGTGTTGGCCTACCCAGCCACCTTCCTTTTTTACATGCTCTGTTCTCCAAATCACAAACCAATTCTCTTGCTAAGAAACAAATGAAAGGATATATAAGAAGAAGATAGGACAGGCTGCCATGATCAGGTACAGGGCCTGGTCAGACAAGTGTACTGACCAGTCAAAATTTACACATAACCAGGCCCTTTTATACCTCATCGTGTCTATTACTCCTCTGTTTCTCCCTCCTCTCCCTTGCCCTGCACATTGCCTAATGGGTTGGAACAGTCCCACCAACCACTCTAAAATCCTGGACCCTCAGGTTTTCATCCTTACCAGTTTCAAAGTCATGGTTTGCCTGTAGTTTTGTGATTCACAAGATAATTCACACAAATTAGTGTGACTGAGAAATATTTGTTTTTTGGTATTGCCTCTGCTACATTTTTCTCAAAGGTCTATGCCTCCAAATGTTCTACTTATGGTTTTCCCTTTTTCCTCGTATCTCATTTAACAAGACTGTTGATCAGATAATCCTACTGAAATATGCATTCCCACATTCAATAGATAGAATTTAGTTTTTTCAGCCCAGAGAAGGATACCTTTGAGGATACCTTATTGTGGCCTTCCAATATCTGAAGGGGGCCTACAAGAAAGCTGGGGATGGACTTTTTACAAGAAGTTGTAGTGATAGGATGAGAGGTAATGTCTTTGAACTGGAAGAGGGTAGAATTAGATTAGAAATTAGGAAGAAGTTTTTCACCATGATGGTGGTAATACACTAGTTGCCCAGAGAAGCTGTGGATGCACCATCCCTGGATGTGTTCAAGACCAGGTTGGATGGGGCATAGAGCAACTAGGTCTAGTGGGAAGTGTTCCTGCCCGTGTCAGGGGGTTGGAACTGAATGATCCTTGAGGTCCCTTCCAAACCAAACCATTCTATGATTCAGTGCTTTGTGTCATCAGTCAGGTGTCCAGCCATCTCCAGAACAGCAGGGCACCATCAAGTGTAATAGCTACTTGGGAAGACAAACGGCATCACTTTCAATGTCCCCCCATTTCTTCTTCCCCTGTTTTTGTATGCTGACCATGACATCATATGGTATGGGATATGCCTTTGGTCATTTGGGGTCAGCTGTACCAGCAATATCTCCTCACAACATTTTGTGCACACCCAGCCTACTTGCTGGTAGGGTAGTGTGACAAGAAGAAAAGGCCTTGACTCTGTGTAAGCACTGCTCAGCAGTAACTAAAACATCTCTGTGTTATCAACACTGTTTTCATCACAAGTCCAAAACACAGACCCATGACAGCTACTGTGAAGAAAATTGACCCTATCTCGACCAAAACCAGCACACAGACTAGTGAGTCAGAATCTCTTTTTCTGTATCTGCTGACAAATCTTAGACTGCTTCTCCTATTATATACCCCTTTCACAGGTCTAAATTGCCTAGTGTAAACCATGTAAGTGCCTTCCTCCCACCTTCCTTCAGTATCCCAGGAATGAAGAATTCCAGGGTAATTCAGTAAGCCTGTGTCCAGGCTTTTTTCTTATGTCCTTGTCTTTATTGCCTTTGGCAGTCTTTTGACCAGGATGGGAATTCAAAATAAATAAAACAAGATGAACAATGAAGCAAGCAAATGAAAAACAAAAGAAAAATGTCACACCTCCTAAGGTGACCTCTAAATCCATGAATTACAAAAAACTTTTATAAAGGTAGATGATTTTTAGATAGAATTTGCCTACCACTTGACCATTACTTTCCTGTTGGCTATTGTTGTAACAAAAAATATACAAACCCATAAGATTATTTTCCAATCACAAATGTTTGATTTTTATGACTATGTATCATCTATCTTTTATTCTTTTTAATAATTGGGTTTTATAGGTTTAATTATGCATTTAATTGTTAATTAACTGAAAGTTAATTTGTAAAAGATTACAAATAACAAATGCTGAATTCAGTTAATTATGTCTGCAAATTATGTTATTTTTTCATTATAGTATTTTTCCACTTATTTTTCATCTTTTTACATATGTGGTGTGGTTGATTGTTTGTTTGTTTGTTTGTTTTTGTTTCTATGTTTCTTCTTCCTAGCTCAGTTTTATATTGCCCCCAAATAACTCATTCCTTGAGTAGTTTGACATAGAAATGTCCGTCCCTTAGCAGTAGGGAAAGAAGTCTGACTTCCACTACGCCCCAGGGACTAATCACTGGCTGTTTTATTTTTTGTAAGTTTAGGAGTGGACATGAACACACAAACACACATATTTATCATAGAATCAGAACATCTAAAGTTGGAAGAGACTTATAAGGACCATTGAGTCCAACTCCCTGCTCCTTGCAGGACTACATAAAATTAAACCATATGACTAAGAGTATTGTTCAGACCCTCCATGTACTCTGATAGGCTTAGTACCATGACCCGTTCCCTGGGGACCCTGTTGCAGTGACTAAACACCCCTTCAGTGAAAAACCTTTTTCTAATTCCTGATTTGAACTTCCCCTGATGCAGCTTCATTCTATTTCCTCATGACCTGTTACTGATCACCAGAGGAGATCAGCACCTCCCCCTCCACTGTCCCCCTTAAAGAAGTTGTAGACTGTGATGATGTCACACCTTGGCCTTCTCTTCTCCAAGCTGAACAAGCCAAATGACTTCAGCTGTTCTTCCTAAGTCTTGCCTTAGAGGCCTTTTACCATCTTGGTTGCTCTCCTCTGGAAATAGCCCAATAGTTTGATATCTTTCTTATATTGAATCCCCAGAACTGCACACAGTACTTGAGATGGACCTGTACCAGTGGAGTGTAGACTGAGACAATCACCTCACTTGACCAGCAACACAGTTGGCCCTTTTGGCTGCCAGGGCACATACTGTTGACTTAAAATTAACTTGCCATGAACCCAACCCTCCATATCCCTTCTTCCAGCCTCTCGTCCTCTAATTTTTATGCATTTGTATGTATTTCTACAGAATTAAATATTTGTTGGAGCTATACATGGCTTAGTTGCAAAAAATAAATTTTTGGGAACTCAGATGATGGGTATAAAATCAGATGTATGGTTAATAACATAGTTACTGCAAATGCATATAAATACAGAGCCCATATATCTCATACAGAAATTAAGGAAAACATTTCACAAATTTGCCTAAAATTTTGAGTGTGAAAGATTAAAAAAAATATATTTTTTTTTCTCTCCAAAGTTTCATATTGTTTGAACTAGACAAATAAACACTGGATGCATCAGTTCAATTACTATATTCATTGTTCAGTGCAACTACATTATTCAATTAAATTGAAATTAAAAGTAAATTGAAATTGCAATCTGAATGAACTGTAATGAAGTTATAAATAGTATTGTCTTTATGCTACACTCTTGCTGCATTTCATTTAAAATTTGCATAGAAATATAATTAAATAGGTATTAGTAACTATTTTTAGGTTTATGTTAATAGTATTTTATTGGAAACACAAGAATAAACAGGAAAATCAGAATTAAACCAGCATTTTATTTGCAGGTCTAGTGATAACTCCCTGGAGGCAGGATTTTTTAAAAAGACAATGTTTTTTTCATATGTATATCTATGGTAATGGGAAACAAAAACATAGTTAATGTACACAAGGTCATGCTTCAGATCTTTGTTGATGATTTCTAATACCTTCATGTCTTATTACCTGAAGACTATTTATAAAGTAAATTGCTCCTCAGTGTAATATTGAAATGTGATGTTTGAAGGTATAAAAATGTTCATTGGCCTATCTTCAGCTTTACAGAAAACGGTTTCTATCATTTTCTCTGTTGTGAGTTCTTCACTTTAGAATGTGAACATAATTAACCAATCATTTGTTTGTTTGCTTGTTTAAATTTAGCAATACATAAAATCTCCAAGCATACATTTGGCACAAGATAGTATACATATACTGAAATTGTGTTTCTCATTTAACATCAGAACAAAATGAAGGTAATTTTACAGTTATGAATCCAACTTAAACCTATCGCATGATGTAAATTATGTTGAAAGTGTCTATTTAAGGTAAATTTTGAAAAGTATTTATGCTCATGTTTACAATCTGTTTTGTTGGGCAAATAACTGTCTAACTGAAAACGCATGGTTGTTTGAGGGTGAAGTATATAGTTTTTATAGAGTTATAAGCTATTCCTATTACAACACAATCAGCTAAAAAAAATTGTGTGGAACATCACATGTAATATTTGAATTAGTACAGCCATGAGGGAACAACTTGTTCTACTTAATAGTGATTTGTTATAACTAGAAAGATACTAAAACTGTTCAGGAATACCTCAAATGGTCTTCTTCATATATTGAGGTGATTGAGGTGAACAGTCAATCTTCAAAAATATTTTTTTATATAACTTCTTTCAAAGAAAACTTCATTAAAAAAAAAGTATTTAATTTCAAATATTGTAATTGCTGTTTACATTTCTGAAACAAAAAAAAAAAACAAGTAGGTAGGTGTACTTTAAGATACATACAAAGAATAAATAATTGAATGATTGACCATGCTTTGAAGCTCATGCTTATCAGATTTATTGACTAATTTCAAAGACACCGAATTTCAAAATTAAAAACTGTTTGTCCACTAAAATGGTATCTAAGTGCACTAAATTCTATCAGCCATCTGAAAAGATCTGTTCTTGTGTATACACATGTGCAAAAGGTTATAAATTGTGCACAAGATTTCTGAATCTGTTTTACAGTCACGGGGCAGTCGCATAGACATTTGCAATAAGTGTGCAGCATGCCCAACACAAGCCTCTAGGCAAAAAACAACATACAACAACAGCAACTCCACCACAAAAAGAAACAGGATTTATCTCCATTCACCACCACTCTTTGGGCCTAGCCATCCAGTTCTTCACCCAGTGAAGAGAGCACCTGTCCAAGTCATGAGCAGCCAGTTTCTCTGGGAGAATGCTGTGAGAAACTTCATCAAAAGCTTTACAAGAGTCCAAGTAAACAGCATCCACTAAGTGGGTCACCTTGTCATAGAAGGTCAGGTTAATCAGTTGCATATATGAATATGCGCATGTATTTATGTGTGTGTACATATATACAGAGATATACACATACTTATGGAAAACCACCATTTTTCAGCAATGCTAAAGTGTACTGATGTTTAAGAAAAGTTGTCCAATGACTTCATTAGTTAATGTAACATGGTAAAGACTAATATTCAACCTTTTTCTGCTAGTAGGAGAAACAATCTGCTTAACTGATGGACTGCTCTGAAGACTATCTGCTTACCACACGCAAGAGGTGTATTTCCTTAACCTTTCTGAGACATTTTTGTAACCTGAGGTTCCTGGAGAAGCAGACAGCTCCTTAGAAAGACAGGACTAAGATTTATGCCATGTACACAATGAACACATGTAAAAAAAACCAAAACAACACACAACTGTTTCCCTTTTAGCTGATCAGTTAAGTGATCTCAGATGACAAGAGTGTACAAGAAACAATATCTAATGAAAAAAACAACATCATATGCCAGACAATATTGAGAAAATATCACAGAGATGCCACCAGAGTATTTATTATCAAAGCTAAAGAAAACTGAATGCAAGGAATAAGGACTCAAAAGTGCATGGCCTATGCTTTAAAAGGATCTGACAGTACTAAACTAGAATAGCATTGCTAACACCTTCCATTATTAATGAGCACAAAGCTCACAACAAGTTTCCTATTGTTGTTCATAAATATGGAGGGTTTTTTAAGATGTGTAACAGATACTTTTACACTTAGGTATCTGTAGGCAAACATCACTCTAGGGAGTGATATATATGGGATGGATGTGCTTATCCACAGGGAAAGGATGATCCTCTTAGCTGCTAGCATAACTGTCAGAAACAGTTTCTAATATACATCAGAATCCTTTAATGACAAATATCTGTGAAACCTGACATCTCAAGCTTAAGTGCCTGATTCAACATCAAATTTATTCAGTCAAAACCCCTCCATTTTCTTCTGTTGGTAACCCAACTTTTAGCCTTATACTAAAGGATAGCAACTGTTTTCCTAAAGACTGAGAGGAAATAAACTCTTTTTCTTTCAAATCAGCTGTAAATAACATTTCTTGGAGCCAAAAGTAATGTAATTCTTACAATGGTTTTTATTTTAAAGTTTTGGACATAGAAGGTTTGTCCTTCCTGATTTTTTCACAATTATATCAGGAGAAAGTAGAATAAAAACTTTAAAAATCAGCTTCATTTTAGCAGTTGATTTTTTACTATGAACAAATAATCAGCCATTAATCACAAAATCATACAATCATAGAATGATTTGTGTTGTAAGGTATCTTTAAAGGACATCTAGTCCAACCCCCTGCAATGAGCAGGGACACCTTTAACTACATCATGTTGCTCAGAGTGAGTACAAGCTGACCTGGAATGTTTTCAGTGTTGGGGCTTTCATGTTAAAACCATTACTTTGTATCTTACTGATAGAGACCTCATTAAAAAGTCTGTCCCTGTGCTTCTTATAAGCTCCTTTAAGTATTGAAAGACTGCAATGAGGTCTCCATGGAGCCATCTTTTCTCTAGCCTCTCCTCTCAGGAGAGTTGTTCCAGCCCTCTTATGACTTTTGTGGCTCTCCTCTGCACCCACTCCAGCAGGCCCATGTCTTTCTTGTCCTAAGAACTCCAGAGCCAGAGACGGTACTCCAGGTGGGGTCTCAACAGAGCAGGGTAAGGGGGAGAATCAGCTCCCTTGACCTCTTGGCCATGCTTCTTTTGATGCAGCCTAGCATCAAAAAGCCCAGGTTGGCCTTCTGCATTGTGAGTGCACATCTACAGTTCATGTCCAGCTTTTTATCCACCAGTACCCCAAAGTTCTCTTCAGGGTTGCTCTCAATCTTATCATCCCCCAGCATCTATTGATACCGGGATTTGTTTCAACCCAGGTGCTGAACCTTGAACTTGGCCTTGTTGAGCCTCCTGTGATTCACACAGGCCCACTTTTCAAGCTTGTCCAAGTCCCTCTGGATAAAATCCTATCCCTCTGTCTTGAATTACTTCCCTGTCCTCCATGTGTCTTAGCATAGATTCTAGGAGCATTTGTTCTATGATCTTCCCAGGCACAGAGGTGAGGCTGACAGGTCAGTAGTTCCACAGATTGTTTTTTTCTAGCCTTTTAAAAAATAGGTGCAATTTTTCCTTTTTTTTTTAGTCACAAGAGACTTCATCTGACTACCATGGCTTTTCAAATATCATGGAGAGTGGCTTGGTAACCATATCAGCCAGTTCCCTTGGGATTCTGGGATTCATCTCACCAGGTCCCACAGACTTATATATGTTCAGGTTCCTCAGGTGGCCATTAACATGATCTCTTACAGTGGGAGGCACTTTGTCCCCCCATTCCCTGTCTTCTGGTCCATCCACTTGAGGGGTGTGGGAAGAGAGGCTCTCAGAAGTAAAAAATTTTAGTTCCCCAGCCCTCTCCTCGTCCATTGTTAAGTTTGCCTACTGTGTTCTTATGGGGTATTTACTCTTTCTTTCTGGTTGACATACCTATAGAATTCCTTCTTATTATTCTTTGTGTCCCTTGCAAAGTTCAGCTCCAGGCATACCTTGGCCTTCCTCACCCCATCCCGACATAACCAGGCAGCACCCTTATTATCTTCCCAGGATACCTGTCCCTGATTCCACACTGTCTGTATATTTCCTTCTTGTTCTTGCTTGCTCTGTTCTGTAACCTCATCCGTAAGGGCCATTTCCCAGGGGGTCCTATTGACTTACTCCTTGAACAGATGGAATTATGCTTTCTTAAAATTCAGGGTCCTCACTTTACTCTTTGCCTTTTCCATATCCCTCATGACTGTGAACTCCACCACTGTATGATCACTGCAGCCTAGAGTGCCTTTAATAATCAGTAGCTAAAATAAAGTCGACTGATTATTTGTTCATGGCAAAAATTAAAACTGTTGTTTGTATCCAACAGAGGATTAGTACTGAGCTCCAGTTTAACAATAAGTACTTTTGGTCTGCCAAAGCTGAGCCTATGTAACTGTGTCTGATCTGGTTACCACTCTGTTCATTGACAGTTCTGTTTTCATTGAATACATAACTATTCATAACAGTATCTTCTTATAAAGCTTCACAAGAATTTACTAAGAATATTCACTACCTGTTATATTGTGGTTTTTTCCTTCTGTGACCTTTCAGCTTAATAAGATGGCACTCTGCCTATCAACAGAGACAGACAATTCCAACTAAAAACCTACTACCTTATCCTACCTTATACTTTGACCTTGGATGAAAGGTAATTGCTGCAATACATAATATGGTTTACAGAGGGACACCTTCAATAATGTTTATTAAGGTATTTCTGTGTTTTTCCTGCTGATCAATATAGAATTTTAAAAAGCATTTCAGATATTCCTGATCTTTATAGAGTACTATGTTCTACCTCTTTGAGATTTTCAGAAGAAAGCAGTCATGGGGCAAGCATTCTCTCATTTCATTACTTCAAGAAATTACACCTTGATTTTGTATTTATCTTAATAGTACAGCATTAATGTTGATAGAATTGCTTTTGAAAGTTTAGAGCAGGATCAATAAGGTGGCAGGAATATGCCACATAATGGGAGTTATGTGATACTTCCTCTGTTGTACTTTCAGATATCTGGGTTTAATATTATAGACATAAATAAACAAAATATGTTAATATGGGCATTGCATATACTTAAGTGTTTACATGCTGCATAATTTAAATAATTACACATATACATGTCTCCTGTGTGAACGCATATGAACATTAGTGTACATCCCACCTCAAATCAAGTAAGAAACATACATATGGGAATTTTATAGGTACATAGATTCCTAGATATTGATGAAGAGAAAATCTCCACAGGAAAAGCCAGATATTGAGTGTGCTTTTTCTCTACTAACTTTTTAAGGAGCTTAGGGCAACCAGAGTTGCTTGTTCTAAGTGTCTTATTTTGATACTTAAACAGGTAACACTGCAGATATAGCAGATGGGTCAAGGGTAAAAAAAAAAAAAAAAAAGGGAGGTGTTTTGGCTTTATTGTGAAAGATGACTTCTGCACAGAAGAAAATGCTTCTTCGCTCCTTTTTCTGATCCTTTACTTTTCTATATCCTTTGATTAAAGCCTTAGCCAGTGAAGGCTCAACAATTCAGGAATTTCAGTTCTATACTGCTGCAAAGTCCAGATGATTTAGAAAAGGCTTTTGATGGGAATCACTTATGAATAATTGTGACATTCTACCAATTACCAGATAAAACTGTCAGCTTTGTTGGATATTTGTTGGATATTTTCACACAGGTGATCAAAATTGTATCAATAATAATGACAAAAAGTATAACAGTTGATGGCAATAGGGAAAAGGTGATGGTTGTTATGAAAATCTTATTCCTGTACAAATCTATTTTAAAAAAGAGAAAGATACATGACTGAGAACAAACATGAGTGCTCTATTCCCTAGATTAGTCTGGGACAATGGAAACCAATATAAGTTACATCTTTCTTCCCTGCTGTGGCCACCTCTGTTCAGGAAAGATATACCCCTAGAAAAAGGGGATAAAAGTTTCTCCATGAACCAGGACCTTAGGAAGGTTTCTAACTTATAAAAGCATTTAACATTATACATAACTTGCCAAGAGCTCTGACACTAATAAGCTGCTAAGGGAGTATGTTGAATTTGCATACCCTTTGACAGTCTTAGTTGCAATAACTTCCTCTTCACTTTTAAGTCTGCTTTGGCTTTTGGAAGATTCCTTAATAAAAAGAAGAAATGAAAGCTGTTCAAAGGTAATCATTCAAGGAAAGTTTTTCAGAAGCAGTTAGCCTGCATAAACCTGTCCCTGGATAAGGAACATTAGGCTGAGCTTCAATACTTTTGAAAGTGTTATCTCTAGCTCCCTTGGAAACTACAATGTCTTCTGGTAGTCAGTATGATTATATGTCCAAAGGAAAATACAGGCCACTGACATGACATGGTTAATATTAAAGCCTGTTTGTTGGAATCTAGATCATGCTATAATATAAAGGAATAGGTTATGGCAATGGGGATGTAACTATGAATAAAGTTCTGTACAAGTTCAGTAAATCCAAGTGAAAGTTTACAGCTGTGGCCTAAGGCTTCAGCAAATGAAGCTAAGTAAGTGAAGTTAAGAAAACAGTGCACTAAATCATACAACATTATACATCTAAAGTGGTACATTCTATTTAAATCTTACTCTCTTGAAAGAGTCCAGTGGAGAGCCTCAAAGATGATCAAGAGAATGAAACATCTCCCTTATGAGGAAAGGCTGAAGGAGCTGGGTCTCTAGCTTGGAGAAGACTAAAGGGTGACCTCATTAATGTTTATAAATATATAAAGGTTGAGTGTCAGGAGGACGGAGCCAGTCTCTTTTCAGTGATGTCCAGTGATAGGACAAGGGGCAATGGATGTAAACTGGAACATAGGAGGTTCCACAAAAACATTTGGAAAAACTTTTTCACTGTGAGGGTGACGGAGCTCTGGAACAGGCTGCCCAGAGAGGTTGTGGAGTCTCTTTCTCTGGAGACTTTCAAAACCTGCCTGGACACGTTCCTGTGTGACCTTCTCTAGGTGATCCTTCTCTGGCAGGGGAGTTGGACTAGATGATCTTTTGAGGCCTCTTCCAACCCTAACATTCTGTGATTCTGTGAAATATCTATTGTGTCTTAACATTTACAATTTAATTTAAATGTCTGCTTTAAATAAATGCCACTTCCAAGCAAGGCAACATCACAGAAAAAATATGAAAGCAGCAGAGAAAGGAGAGAAACCAATGACAGACAGTGAGTTGAGAGAGATAACATAAAAAATAGTCACTTATGTATATCAGTTGAGAAATAATGCTACAAGAGGACTACCAAAACCATGATACAATAACAGACTGTCTTCCTGTTTTGAAGAGGTTGATCTGTATGACATTCTGATATAATCACAGATTGTAAGAGAGGGTTGTAGATGCTAATGACCTCTCATGAGGAACAAGAAGAAACAAAATGGAGAACAAACAAACAAAAAAAGGTAGTTTTATTTAAATCAAGATCATTAAACTGACATTAAATAAAAATGCAAATGGCATCCACAGTTGTTGATATATTGATGTAAATAAGATTAATATTTATCTGAACAACTTGGAAATAAATTTACAATTATGTCTTTTTAAATGAAAGTAGTGTAGCTGTTTTATTTTGTTTCTGCAAGACTGCCAAGTAAGCAGGATCCTCTGAATTTATACACAATGACATCATTATTCTCAGAAGAGGTTTGACCTAACCAAAGTAATGGATATTATACATGTATATGAAATTAAGGGTAATTAAGCCCCATTAAGGATTAGGTAAATGCTGAACTCTTGAACTGCTTGGAAGTAATTTTTCACATGACTAAAGATTTAAGAAATAAATTCACTGAGGTTTTATGTCATCACTATCCAATATACTGCTAAAAGCTCATTTCAGCAGTCTCAGTTTCTAGTGTAATCCTCACCCCTAGCTATAGAAAAGATTTCAGTGTGTATACAGATCTAGTCTCTATGGACTTGCATTAAATAATCATTGGATAAAATACAAAACAAATATAAAGGCAGAGATTAAAATATCATCTCATTCTATCCAAGAACTGTGCTAGCCATTAGATCCAAAAGGTCATAGCTAAACTTGTTCATTCTTCCTTTCTTGAACTAATTAATTTAACTAATCCATAGTTTTATTATTCAATAAGAAACAGCCACAGAGGAATATGTCCACAAAAAAGAATAACCTGTAAAAAAAATCTGATAGAGAACAGGTTTGATTTCTTTGCTTACAGAAAAGAGGCATCTACAACATCTTAAGTAGATATTGAATAAAATAAATGTGTTTTTTTTTGTTTTTTATGTAAATGATATGGGGTTTTTTAACAGTTATTTAAAACAACAAAAGACTTATGTAGTACAAATTCTGGCCAAATATACCTAATAATTTCCAAGATCAAGATGCATAAATTCTGAATAATATGATTTTAGTATACATATTTCTGGTTTTGGACTCCCTTGCTGATCAGATTAGTGACATTTCTATTCATGGTACTTATTGCTGAGAGTCCCTTTTCTGCATGCCTAACCATTTCATAGAATGGTTTGGATTGGAAGGAGCATTTAAGGATCTAGTCCAACCCCCCCTGCCATGGGCTAGGACTTCTTCAACTAGATCATGTTCTTACAGGCCTCCTTTAAAGTATTGGAAGGCTACAAGAAAGTGTTCCCAGAGCCTGGGGGATGGGGTTAGAGCAGGGTGCTGAAGAGACCAAGTCCTCTACATCTTTCTTCGCAGGAGAGGTATTCCAGCTCTGTGATCATTTTTGTAGCCCTCCTTCTTGGGACCTGCTATAACAGGTCTATGTCTTTCTTGTACTGAGAACTCAGGAGCTGGACACAGTGCTCCAGGTGGGGTGTAACTAGAGGAAGAAAATCACCTCCCTCAGTCTGTTGTCCACACTTCTTTTGGTGCAGCCCAGGATATTTGCTTTCTGGGCTGCAAGAACGTATTTCCACATATTATACACAGAATGTGATTGTAAAGCTTTTAGATTCTGTAATGGGAGCCACGTACTTTAAACATAGTTCCTTTGGTACTGAATGTTGAAATATTTAGGAGAAATATGTCTGTACATCTAAATAGTAGCTCAGCCTAAGTGATGTAGTGGATGAGTAATATGTTTAAAAGTGGACGGAATGAGGATCAGCATTCTGAATTGCTCATAGTTAATGAAAGAAAGCACTAAGATTATGTTGAAAATGTTTTTTACTGTCAAGATTAAGGTTATATCCATGGTAGCAAAATATTTTCATCATGGAAATTCCTATTCTTCAGTAGAAATTAATCAGTAATTGAAAACCAATTTTATGAGGCTTCTGCATCTGCAGCGTGTTAGCTGGGTGGTTGCTTGTTTATCCTTTAGGATAGATTTGGTTGACCTACTGGACTGACCATCAGGCATGTTGTTGAAAGGTATATGGAATATCAAGCATTTCTGAATTAGATATTGGAGGATGTTTGATAAGCATGTGGAATAGAATTTGTAATTAAGTTCTCTCTTTAGGAAAGGTTGTTTTTTTTCCTGATTTAAAAAAAAGGGTGAAAAATAGTATTTCAGCTTCATCAAGCCTCATTAAAAGTGGTTCAAAAACCAACCAATGAGTGACATAGAATAATCAGGAGAATTTCTTCAAAAACATATTTCTGTTCTAAACTACAGTTCAATGTAGATGTGGCCTAAGGCAACTTAGCTTGAACTAAGCCTTCCTCTGTAACAAAGGCAGGTGTTTTTGAGAAATTGTTTTCTGAACCTCAGTTCAAAACTCTTATGAACTATTGTTGCTATGGAACTGGAATTGGTGATTACTTTTGTGAGTCTGTCCCTTAGAACTGTCTTTTTAAATAATTTATTTTACTAAGCTATTTAAGGAATTAAAGATTTCAGTAGCACAAGTGCCAAATTCTAGGCATGATTTCTGCATCCACTGAAAAACCTGCTCTTGGCTTTCATGTGACAAGACCAAGCTCAAAAGTATGCTAGATAGCGTAAAATTGTGCTGTGTTATAGTAGTTTAAGATTGCAAGAAGAGTATCTTAATTTACAAAGAAAATATTATTACATGTTGACAAAAAGAAGATATTAAATCAAATGTTAAGAAATTGTTTGTATGTTTTGTGACCTACAAGGGTGTAGGACATCAAATGTTGATAAAATAATTGATAATTATTCATGTAATGAAAGATGTGACATTTTGTTTCATCAGAGTTTTCATATTTTTTAATGTTAAATGCATTTAAGACTTTGAAACTTATGAAATAGAATTATTTTAACTGTCCATGCATCACAGATTCAGTCAAAGTGCTATAGAATATTTCACTTACACCTCTAAACTATCCCATAGTAACTAAGCCTGTGGGTATGCAGTATTTAAATGTTTTTTCTTTACTTGAAAATTGTAAATGGAGAAAGATGATAATATTTTGTCTTGCCTCTGAGAAAGTATTTATCTCAATAAATAATGATTTGATACTATACATATGCGAAATACTGGTTTAATTTGAATTCACTTTCAGTTTCTAATTGGACATCTGTTGATGTCCGTAACAGGAAATCTAATAGAGTTGTGTTATAATTTGTCAAAGTGAATAATGATTCACAGTGTTAAAGTGTCCATAAATGGAGCTCTTATGTGAATCATTATACAAGTTGAAATTAAGCTGTTTTGCTTTTATGAAAAATGTTTCAAACTTGTGTTTTTACCAGCAAATATAAACCCCAAACACCCTAAAAAAGATGAAAGCAAATGATAAAGTTTTGTTTGTTTGTTTGTTTTTCACCATCATTCCCTAACTGGAACACTTAAGATCAAAGTAACTGCCAAAACTAATGAAAAACTTCTTTCTTCCTTTCTTGCTTTTAATGAAAATATGCATATAACTTTTAACTCTTCCCAAATTGATGGGAAAATTTGTAAAATATCATTCATTATTTTGGATAATAATGAATTACACAAAAAATTATCTTGTACTGAACTTACTCATTCTGATGATTGAAGTGTAGGATGAATATTTTTTCCCATAGTCATTTACAATTTTTTAGAAAGTCAGCAGAAAGTCAATGTAACAATTAAATATCACAGCTGAGTTGAGCAAGTTTTTTTATTATCCTCAGATTTAAAGTATTTTTCAATGTTTGGCAGATCTATGTTTTATTTTGCTTTTGTTTGATTTTTAAAAAATATTCTGGACAATAAGGACAGAACATTTTTTTTTGCCAAAATAAGCAAGCAAGCAAATAAATAAATGACTCATATGCGAGAGAAGTTACCATGGGCATTGTGAGCTTACTGATCGAACAATAATTTCTTGGGTGAAAAAAATTATGGCAATCTGTTTCCTCACTGTGCAGAGGAAGTCACTTATGTTCTGTCATGTGAAATTCCCTTCACACCTCTTAGAAGGCAGATGGTATAAAAGACCTTCTCCTGCTGCTCTAGGAAAAAAATGTTTTTTTCCAACAGTGTGTAGCTTGTGTGTGGCAATACCTTCTCTTACTTATCAAGTAGATGTATAGTACAAAGTACTACAACTCTGTCCACAGTTCTTGTGCATCTTAGAAGCATTTTAAGAGGCAGTGGCCTTTAGAACTTGCATTATCGTGTCTTTTTTGGTAATGGGAATTCTTTCTTATTAGCAAAAGAACAGAACAATACACAATTGTTTCCAATTCTGAAAGTTCATGGTGAATTAGAGAGAACTCAATGTACAAGGTCAAAACTTCATCTGTTTTGTTTGAGAAAGTTCCGTGATGTTCAGCATGAGATCAACAAGTTCGATTTTGTATTCAGTGTGCTTTGGAAGGTGTCATACTTAGTTTATAAAAATGTATGTCCTTGTAAAATTCATGTATTCTTTCCAACATACTTGACTTGAAATAAACTAGAAAACATGACATTTAGAGGCTACAGATATTTTCATTGAAAGAAAACAATAATATTCCAATTTTAGAAGAAAAAAATACCTTCTACTTTATTAACACTAATGAACATCTAAAATCCTCCGTGTGGCTGAAAAAATTGTAATTATTTGACAGCAGTATATGGAAATTGCAGTACTTCTTCAGATACTAATAAACATAATTATGTGCAATATAGAAAAAAAAAAGATGCTATATGATGCCTTAAAATTCACTCCAGAGAATAAAATATATTTAAGCACTTATATACATGGAAACTGCATTTTGGAAACAGATGTAGAAAAACATCCTACTTGGTAGAATATTTCAAACTTTAATTTATTGCTAAAAATATCCCAATTTAATTCCATTTTTTAAAGTATTTAATCACAGTTTACCAGATCCTACTGTGAACACCTGTTACCACTAAGTTACATGATGAGCATGAAACAGATGTTGAGACATTTTCCTTACTATTACAATTTACTGGAGACGTAAACTAGCTGTAGGCACTGAAATGTGAATTATTATCTTCACAGCAAATGCCTGAGTTAAACCACAGTCTATTCTACTCAATTAGGAAAATCATGTATTTTAAAACATTTTAAGAATGAAAACCAAACCAAACAAACAAAAACTAGGCCTTACAAATCAAAGTGAAATTGAAATGAATAGTTGAAGCTCATCTGAGAAAATGAAAACTAAAAACATTCCTGCACTTTGAACATTGTGAATAGAGTTTTGTAATCCAGGGAGTAGAATTAAGGTAGTACCTAACATGCATACTTTACAATACTTAGTTACCCACAATGCTTCCTGATAAAACTGAACCCTGACAGCAGTATTAACTACTTTTCTTCTTGTACTGTATATGCTTCTCGCATACTGTATTATAGGTGGTTATGTACTTAGAGAATCAAACTTGTGTAACACCTCGGTTGTACTTAAGTGAAACCAAACAGCTTAAAATATCTACTTGCATGAATGGATTTTTTCACTGACAAATCTAATGTTAAGCATGGTGAAGTCACCCCCACTGAAAATTTGCACTTGAAGATGGGATACAAAATTAGATTTGGATGTACCAGACTACCTGTGACTGTTACACCTTAGATAAATTCAGGATACATTGCCATGAGTCTCTGGAATGCAACTACACTAAGCTGAAAGGGAAAAACTAAACTGTTTGCATGATATGTGACATAAGAGAAAAGTATTCCCCCTTAGAAAATATTATCTGGAAAATTTTTACAAAACTAAAGGAAAATTAAACAGGCCTAAGACTTACAGATCATGTTCTTGCAGGCATATGTACCACATGTATATAGAAACTGAACAAATCAGTTTGCTTCTGATAGGCCATGCTGAAGTAGTAGCAATCTGCTATATCTTGTTCTTTTACAAAGACAGCTGTGCCCGCTGCACGTGTCTAGACTATCAAGTTTTAATCTGACAGGCTGATAGTCACCATCCACTGCTATATTTTCTACAGAAATTCCTTATTAGATCAAGCACTCTGACTTTCCAGTAGAGATAGATGACATCCAAGTGTTTTAGGATTACTAAAAATGTGTGGGTTTTGAGTAAATACACTTGCAAATATGCATGTGGTTCTCAAATCTAATATTAATTCTCTGACATTAGTTAAATTTTATGTCTTTCCATCTGCAAGTTAGTATAACCCTACTTCCTTTTTCCATGTGAAGTGAATAAGGAATTTCAGTAAGGATAGTCTCTGATCACTATGCAATGGTTGCCATATTGTATTGAGATAAAAATTACTAAAAACTACTTTAAAAAAATTAATAATAAATTACTTTTCATATGTTAGAAAGACCTGGACTAGAGGACGGAAGGCTACAACATAACTGAAGTTATAGTTACATAAGCATAGTCATATAGCAGGAACTACAACTTAAGTTACACTATATCAAGATCAACTGAACATTGATTCTTAGATCAGATGGACTAATATTCATTCTTTATGTCCAGGTCTTGCATCCTGTAAAACAGTCGGGTGACTTACCATTTGGGATAAGTCTAATGTTTCAAGTCTGTAACCAAGGAAAGGAACCCTGAGCTGTGAACCCTTTTTATCTGCTAACAGGGACAGTTTGTTTGCTAAGTCTAAGTTGCTATTCTATTCAAAATGATCTAAGTAAGGCAGGATTATTCAGGTCCTAAACATCAAGTTCTAGCTTGCCACCATTGTGATTAACAGCTCCAGAGAGGAAGTTTAAGTGCATAATGTTGTTAGCAGTCATTTTTTTTCAAGGCAAGCAGCAGAACATGACACACAGCATTTGAGTCCCCATGGTAAGAGAATCAGGTCTCTGAATGACAAGAACCATATCTAGGTGTTCATAAACTCCCTTTTTATACTTTTAATGAAGCAGAAGTACTAACCAAGCCCTTTCTAAATTCTGCCAACAAAAATGAATCCCTTACATACTCATGCACAGTAAAACAAGTACACTCAATCTCTTCTCTGCATACATATAAATTAGACATTTGGCTTTGTTTCTGCAGTTCCATTAACCTTTGTGAGGGTATTTTCTGTCACCAATTAATTCAAGAATGTAGTGATTTGACCCTGGCTGGTAGCTAAGCCCTTCACAGCTACTCACTAAGTCTCCCTGCTCCCAGCAGGATAGGCAGAGAGAATAGGAAGAGGAAAAGATCCCCAAATCTGTGGGTCAAGATAAAAATAGCTTAATAGTGAAGGGAAGAGGAAAGAAAGGAGAAAACTAAACAAAGCAAGTGATACAAAAGCAATTGCTCGCCACTTTTCACAGTAGACTGGTGGCCAGACAGTCCCTAAGCTACTTACTCAAAACCCTCGTGCTGTAATTTTTATAGCTGAAGATGAATCTGTATTGCCTGGAGTATCCCCTTTAGCTATTTTGTGTCAGTTGTCCTGTTCCCTCTTTGCTTTTTGTGCACCCCAAACCTACTCCCTGGGGGGCAGTGTGATAAGCACAGAAGGCCTTTATGCTGTGTAAACACTGCTCAGCAACAGCTAAAATTTCTGTGTTATCAACATTGTTTTGATGACATACCCAAAACTTTTCACTGTAATGGGCTGCTATGAAGAAAATTAACTCCATCCCAGACAGACCCAGCACAGAGAAGAAAAGGTAGATGTTACCTTCTATGTACAACTAGTCAAAGTTGTACTTAGGGGTGACTCAATCCAAAAATCCTGAAAGCCAACACATCAGGATGTAAGCAAAGCAGGGCGTTTGTGTAGCACATTGTTGACAGCTTCTTCACACAAGGGATTAAGAAACTGACAAAGGGAGATACTATTGGAACAGATTCTTACAAACAAAGAACCAGTTAGAAAAATGAAGATTAGAGTCAGTTTTGGCTAAAGTGACCACAGGATGATGTAGTTAAGGATTGTGCTGCCCTCAACAGGCTTGAGAAATAGGACAAGAGGAACCTCAGGAAATTCAACAGTTGCAAATGTGAAGTCCTGCCTCTGGGAAAGAATAAACCCATGCACTAGCACAAGTTGATGGCTGGCTGATTGGAAAGGAGCTTTGAGAAAAGGACCTGCAGTTATAGCACTCAGCAAGTTAAACATGAGCCAGCAATGGGCCTTTGTAGCAAAGAAGAGCAACAGCTCTAGGAGTGCCATCAGGTCAAGGATGGTGATTCTTCCTCTCTACTCAGCCCCAATGAGACATATCTGGCTTACTGTGCCAAATTATGGGCTCCCCACTACATGTCAATCATGGATGTGTTGGAGCAAGTCCAGCAAAGGATAACAAAGATAATAAAACATTAGCCCATCAGTCATATGTGGAGAGGCTGAGAGGTGGAACTGAAGAAGAGAAGAATCAATGGGGACACACACCAAATCAGTGTGTGTAAATGTCTGATGGGGTGGAGTAAAGAAGACAAAATCAAACTCTTGTCAGAGGTAACCAGTGACAGGACAAGAAACAATAGTCATAAATCAATCTTTGGGAAATTCTGTTTAAATATAAAAGAAAAAAAAATCAAAATGTGTTTAGTCAAACCCTGGAAGAGGTTGCTCAGAGAAGTTGTTGCAATCTCCATCCCTGGAGCCAGTAAAAACCTGTCTGGATACAATGGCTGTCCAGCAGCATGAGCAACCTGCCCTATCGACGCATCCTCTGGCCAGGCAAGTTGGACTAGATGATCTCCAGAGGTCCCTTCCAACCTCATTGAATTTATGACTCTAATTATTTTATAACAGAGTTAAGTATGTATAGTGGTAGGCTTTTCTTAAGCCTAAGAACTAACTTTATGTGAAATAAAGTATAAATTTCTTGCATCTACTGTCCTCCTGCGCCTTGTTGAAACTCATGCTTCTTCGGACTTAAACACTTCAGGAAGCTTTCAGTCCTCAGCCATCTATCCAAAGAAGATGTCTACACATCTCCCTAGGGGAGGGAAAAGTGTGCAAAAGGTTCCATGAATACCTAGAGAAAAGGAAGCATACTATTTAAAATATAAAAATAAATACTTATTTATACAAAGCACCCACAAAAATACAGGCCAGTATTGCTTACCTCTCCCTAAAAGACTTAGTCTAAAGGATAAAAACACACTGAGACAAAATGAGTGGGATTTAACCATAGTCCAACAGCCAAATTTAGGCAAGTTTAGGGTGTCTGTCAAAGTGAGGGTCCATATCTTGAGTCAGACACCCAAACTTCTAAGAGGCATCACAGCTCCGATAAGTATATGTGAATGTATGCTGAGATGTGTCAACATCACAGCACATTTTACTCTGAGCCTTAATATGCCTAACTTAGGGATTTTTAAACGTTAAATAAACAGTGGGGGTTTTGCCACTGGTTTCTGGCTGTGATCCAAGCACATAAAAGTGAATAATTTCCTTTTCTCAGAGTCCTAGTCATGTGTCTAGGCCTTTCAATCATTATCATATTTTTATAGATGTTAACAACAAGTTGACAAACGAAGCAGCTAGGTGAATAATATGTAGGATGCTCTTCAGCCTGCAGGAATACTGTGTTTACAAAACACATACAGATGTATTCACAGATGCAATGTGTGAGGTGTGTATGTGGGGGAGTTGTATGAGAGTAGGGAAGTGTCCTATGATGCCTTATACTGTTGGTAGTGAAATGGTTTAGAAGACTGGATGGGAAATGTTAAACTAGCTCTTTTACTGTTGATATTGTTTGTAGAGAGCAAAAAATTTTCATAACTGCTTTTTGATTTTCTCCTGAAGGAATCTTTCTGGTTTACTAAAAAAAAAAAAATAAAAAAAATTACAGGAGCAAACAAGCATAAACCTAGGGCAAAGGACCTAGGGACCAGAGCTCTAGAGTGAAACACAGAGTGACTACCTCGACAACATAAACACACCTAAAATCTGCTGCCAGTCATTTCATTACTCCCTTGTAATGAATCAAGTCCAGTGAAAAAAACAATACATGACTTCAGTAGTAGCTTTTGTATCTGCCCCTTTACTATCTGATCACTGAACATACTGAAAAGCAAAGACATAATCACAAAGAAAAAATACATTGCACAGATAACACGGCAACAATCAAAGGAAACTAGTGAATAAGCCCCCCAGGGCAATTTACATTTACACAGATGAGCAAACAAAGGAACATGGATGAGAGAAAACCAGTACTTGAATATAAATGAAAGAAAACCTAGTTGTTACCTGTTTAAGAAACAGTTCTTGTTAGTTCCTTTTCTGGTAAAGCCTTGTTTTACGTGTACTTTTTAAGTAAGCATTCTCAAGCTAAGTGTAATTGTACTTAAGTCCTGCTGGCACCCATCAAACCTCCCCTGACTGTGAGAGGAAATATTCCAATGAAGGAAAAGTGCTGTTATGGAGACACCTACATAGCCCACCATGGCCTAAAGGCCACTTAGCAGCAACTTTCGAGTGTGTGAGTGTAACCAGGGAGATGTACATGCATGGTTACACAAAACTGTCTGAGAGAGTTTGTGCCAGAAATGGTCATGTTAGAGAGGAAGATGAGCATCAGCAATTAAACAGCAAACAGGAAACAACAGTTCTGAAGAGGTCATCTTACATATGAAGGAAGTATGGATGTTTGTGGTAAAGGAAGAGACATTGGAGAGGAAACAGCAGCTGTCAGAGGGGGTCTGTCCATACCAACAGTGTGGCCGGGGTGCCCTGACCCCTGCCCAGACCAGGCAGTGCAGCCTCTCTGTGCTGTACTGGGAGCAGCCTGTACCCAGCAGTGAGTTGGCAGAGCAGGGGCAGCACAGAGACCCCACCTTGGGTTACAGGGACATCTCCCAAGATGCCTCTTCACCATCAGGTACACCAGGAGTGATAGAGGGACATGCAAAGGTGGGGAAGGGGTGATGGCAACCCTTACACCAGGGGTTGTATGTTTGTATGCGTGTGTGTATGTGCCAAGGCTAGAACTTTATAAGATTAGCTCTACAAGGCTGCTTATATTTTTGTAGGTGTTTATTAGCATCTTCTGATGTGCCTATAATTGTGATTTATCTTTTGTATTAAGCATGTTTATTCTTAATATACGGTTAATCGATTGCCAGTTAGCTACATGTCATTAATTAACCAATAAACTGTGTCAGTCCTGATTTCATTTAAACCACATAAGTTGAGCAATTGTTCCTTGTGACAGGATAGTAAAAATAATTAACCACATTCTCAAAAGGACATGGTCTTCTAAATGCTTTCTGATAAAAAAAGCAACTTTTTGGTGCTGCTTGCTAACTGCATCAATAAAATGTGTGATAAGATGCATTGCTTTTAAAAGCTCTGAATGAGCTTTATAGTCTTAATGTCTTCAAATCCTTAACTGAGAATTCACTTTTTATCAGGTTTCCTTGCAGCTTCTGGAGCTTGGTGAGGTTCTAGAAATTGTAAGTTCTCAGAAATAATCTCTACGCAGTTTACACACAAAAAAAAGTTTTCATTGGTTTCAGCTTCCTAGCTTTTCACCCTTCATGTCAGAATATAGAATTGCAATAGAGGTAATCGTACATGTCTACCTTCTGCTTATACCCCTGTTTTCCCTGCCCCCTTTGAAGTGGATCACTGTAGACAGATGTGATATACTCCTCTTGGACACAATTTGTATAGAGCAAAATGTACATTGTAGCAAATTATATGCATCTCAAATACAGTTGCAGGCCCAAAGGTTGTTTTCCACCTGCAGCTCTGTGAGCTCTGCAACACTTTGGAATGGTAAAAAAAATCCAAATCTAGAGGATGATTTTCTTAAGAGGACTGGGATATATGAAGTGAAGGATGCAGCACAAAAAAAGTTGTAAAAAAAAATAAATATTTGGATAGGGCATTCAAAGTGGAGACAATATTCAGAAGAACAGTATTTGGGACAACAGTATGTGGGTCCTGAAATTCTGGGGCTGTTAAAAAATTCACTTTTCCCTATACACAATCTTTTTATCGTGGTCACCCATATTCTAATATGCGAAGTTCTTTTTACAGTGTGATTGGATAAACCACAGTACAGTAAGTGATTTACAGCATGATGTCATTTAAATTATGTTATCTATGTTTGTATCTGGTGCAGTGACTTTTAGGCCCATCACACTTGCCATCCTAATGTAATATTCCCACTGTCTTCATCTATATAATACTTTGAATTACATGGGGAAAAATAGCAAGGTTTTCTTTCAAGAGACAAAAATAGCCCTATGTTAAGGCCTCAGATGTGCCTTTCAGAATCCACTTGATATTGACTCAGAGAATTATAATATGATCCATACACTCAGACTTCATAATATGTAAAACTTGCATCTTCAACTGTTAGGAATAAATCACAGTCATTCATTTTTACAATTTACCTTGAACTGTTGAATCATGGGCTGATTACTAGCAACATCTCTTAGAGATCAATATTGGGGCTGTTATTTAATGGCTTTGTTTAAGACCAGGATGGTGGGACAGAATGGACCCTCAGTCAGTTTTCTGATCATACCTAGCTGCAGAAATCACAAAATATAGTGAAGGAATAGGACTGCGATTCAGAGGGAGATGGACAGGTTGTTGACATGGTCTGAGGAAACTTGTGAAGTTCTACAATGGCAAAAATAAAACATATGAACCAAGATGAGAATAACCCCCCTGCAACAATACTGTCTGGGAGCCAAGTAGCTAGAAATCAGCTTTGAAGAAAAGAATTTGGGATCTGGGTGGACATAAAAGTTGAACGTGAGTCAGCAATGTGCCCTTATAACAAAGAAGGCCAATGACATTATGGATTATAAGGGAAAGGGTAGCAGGTCAAGGGAGATGTTCATTCCCAGCAGCTAGAGTGAATACATCTAGAGTGCTATGTCCAGTTTTGATCTTCTCAATATGAGAAGACATGGACATAATTAGGGCGAGACCTGGTCTGTTTAGCCTGAAGAAGTGAAGACTTAGAGGGGATCTTATCAATGATTATTATTAACTAAAGGGTGGGTCTCAAGAGGATGGGGCCAGACTCAGCAATAGGATAAGGCACAATGGGCACAGACTGAGATACAGGAAGTTCCACCTGAACATGAAGAAAAACTTTACTTTGAGTGTTGTTCTTAACTGATTTAATTTTGTTTTCAAAATAATTAAATAAATCAAGTAAAGCATTTATTCCTTCATATCTAAGGGCAGCTGTCTTCATGTTTTCTATCATATGTTTCACTCCCAAAACAGAGAACATTTTTCTCTATTTGCTCATTGGAGTTTTTTTCAAAGACGAAAACAATTTTTCTGATCTCAAATAAATGCACTCAGCCTTCCTCCCTTCCTTGCTTCCTTTTCCCCTCTTCTTAGCTGTGGCCTTTCACGATCAGTCCTAGAATTCCTCTGTTTGGAAGAAAAAAAAAGTCACTAATACGTTATTATTGCAACAGTGAAAAAGTTGAATTTCCAGGAATAAGGATATATTTCCACAAACTTTAGTGAAATTTAGATATTGGTTCTATGAAAATAAGGAAGTTAGATGTATTTTTCTTTATATTAGAAATGCCACACTGTAAGTCTCATTGTTTGGGTTTTTATTCTGTTTGTTTGTTGTTTTTCTTTTTTCTGAGGGAAATCTTTCTCATCTTTGAGGTCACGACTGAAAAAGCTGAGAACAAAATTATCATCTTAATCAAGTTGTTAATCATCATAATCAAAAGAGATTTGTAGGCAAATGACAGCAGAACATTCAACACAAAGCTGAAAATGGGAGTTATTTGGGTTTTTTTTCTGGATATGCTTTTAAAAGGCTGTTAAAGCCTTAAAGCTGACTCAGATTCTTGCAAAAACAAACAAATATCTATGGACAGGGCAGGACAGAGTCAAAACAGTGTTTCAAGTCAGAAGTGGCACACAGAGTCCATTTACCCCTTTTGAAATAAGTTCAAAATGTTCTATACTCTAGAGATTAGAAAATTCAAAATAAAATTCCTACTACTAATTCTCAATCTGTTACAGCATTTAATACTACTGTTGCAATAACTCTTGTTCATTTACACTGCATAAGGTGGTGCCTACCTTTTTAACATATAATAAACTTTGTTGATCAAGGAAGACGGAATGTAATTTTTTTTTCCATTTATGTATTGGTGACTCAAAAGCTTCAAGAAAACAAAAGAAATACTATCTCAAGGTCAAACTGTTAAAGGATGGAATTAGTAACTCCTTAGAGATAATCAGTACAGTGAATGGCTTTTAAGTCCATTAAAACAAATCTCTGGAGCTACTTGGCTCTTTGTCAAATAAATGCTATGATAATTAGAGAATCATAGAATTCTTTTGGTTGGAAGAGACCTCTAAGATCATCAAGTCCAAATGTTAACCTAGTATTGCCAGGTAAACCACTAAACCACGTCCATCTCACACATCCACATCCACATCTGTACAATGTTTAAACACCTACGGGCATGGTGATGCCAGCACTTCCCTCAGCATCCCGTTCCAGTGCTTGACAGCCATTTTGGTGAATAAACCTTTACTGATATGAACCTAAACCTCCTCTGGTACAACTTGAGGTTGTTTCCTCTTGTCCTGTTGCTTTTTACTTAAGAGACCGACACCCACCTTGATGCAACCTCCTTTCAGGTAGTTGCAGAGAGCAATAAGATCTCCCCTTAGCTTCCTTTTTTTCAAGTAAACAAACCCAGTTCCTTTTTCTGTTCCTCTTAAGAGTTGTGCTCTAGACCTTTCATCAGCTTTGCTGGCCTTCTTTGGACATGCTCCATCACCTTGATGTCCTTCTTGTAGTGAGAGGCCCCAAACTGAACACTGCATTTGAGGTGCAACCTCACCAGTGCTGAGTACAGGAGGACAATCGCTTCTCTAGTCCTGCTGGCCATTCTATTTGTAATACAAGTCAGAATGCTTCTTGGCCACCTGGGCACACTGCTGGCTCATAATAAGCCATCTGTTGACCAACACCCCTGGTTCTTTTCCATTGGGCAGCTTTCCAGTCACTCTTCCCCAAGCCTGTAGCATTGCATGGGGTTGTTGCAGGTCAAGTGCAGGACCTGGCACTTGGCCTTGTTGAATCGCATACAATTAATCTTGGCACAATCATCCAGCCTGTCCAGATTCCTCCGCAGAGCCTCCCTACCCTTAAGCAGATTAATACTTCTGTCGAAATTGGTGTCATCTGCAAACTTAGTAAAGGTGCACTTGATCCCATTGTCCAGATTATTGATAAAGATATTAAAAAAAACTGGCCCAAATACCGAGTCCTGATCCACAACACTTTTGACTGTCTGCCAATTACATTTAACTCCATTCACCACAACTCTTTGGGCTTGGCCATCTAGGCAGTTTATAATACCTATATCAATATTTCTCGTCAAATGTACTTTATCATATAACTAATAAGATTATTGAAGTTATTTGAGTCTATTTTATTTTCATTTATGATAATAAATTTGCATTTACATTAGTTCATCTTATTTTTAATTCAGACTATTTACTTACAAGTTTATATCGGAATATCTAATAAAATAGTAATTTATTTTATATTCCTTTGGATTCACCTTACCAAAATGCTAATTAGTGTAAGATGAAAAACTCCGAAGGAGACAATCTTGGCAAACAAAATCCTCAGAAAGCTCAACAGTTTTCTTATAACATAAGGCTGCAATTCTCATTCATGTTCTAATCCAAGTAGTAGAACATTCCATTTAGAAAATCATACCTGAGCAGAGGCAGGATCTGAGAAATACAATATTAACCTTTACCAGGTTTCACTACTGTTTCAAACTAAATTACCAGCGTAATCTCAGGATTCTTCAAGTGTGGAAGAGTGGCTTGCTGAGTTAGGCCACGATACAGGCCTAGTGAACCAAAGTCATGAAAAATCCTTAGCATGAGTGTGCTAAGTGACTAGCAGCTCG
>JANHFX010006390.1:0-19240 GCA_027560015.1 Chloroceryle amazona
TGTTAACTGGCAGAATTCTGTGGCTTTCTTTCCGAAGAGCTGGACATTTTCTGCTGAAAGAGTTGTACCAACTCAGTCCCCCAAACTGCAGCGCAGCTCTTGGGAGAGCCCCTCCCAAACTCACCAGCTCGTCTGAGCCAAGGACACGGGGAGAAAGGGCAGGGATGACGTGAGGAGATGGTTCTGCTGCCATTTCTAACCAGGCATGGAGGGCTGGAGCCCTTTCCCTCCCTGCTTTCTCCCAGTGGCATTTCAAACCCGGCGCTCGTCATTGGGTGAGCAGCAGCAGCATCCTCTTCCAGGGCTGGGCTGGTGCAGGGCACTGCAGCTTGGAGGGTGACAAGAGCAGCTCACACGGCAGCACCCTCATCTTCATACAGCTGAACCAAGTAGCAATGCTGGTTTTTTTTTGTCCAAAAGGCCAGAGGTTCCTTCTCTGCAGAGGCTTTTCCACCCCCATGGCTCGTAGCTGAATTATTGCAGGTGTTCGGTGCCGGTAACTGGAACCAGTAACTGCAAAGAGCTGGGCTCCAGGTCTCTGGGAGCTCTTGCACTTGTCTGTGGACGAGATCTTTGTGACTAATGGATTTTGAAGTTGCTGATTGATTATTTTTTTTGTTGTTGTTGTTTAAATGACAGTTTGGAATAAACAAAAATTGAAGTTTCTATTTTCTTTTTTTTTTTTTAAATGTGAAACTACAAATAACCGTTTTGTCTGACCTGAAATGAAGGACATGTTTCTCTTCAAACAAAAAAGAGGTTAATAATGATTTATTAAACCAATATTTTACTCTTTTTTTGCTTTAATTAGGTCAGTCTTGAACTGAAAAAATGAGAACTTCTGAGAACAAAAGCTGGACTCCTTCTCCTTCAGAGTGACCATTTCCGCACATTTCAGGATGTCTCCCTTCCACACATTTTGTTCCCCCCCCAGCCTGTTTCCCAGGCTCACTGTGTGCTCCTGAATCTCATTTCCATGGGCCTGTTGACAGCCTGTTCCCAGGTCCTGGCCACCCCCTTGGCCCCACAGCAGTGACCTGGCAGGTGTCAGGTGGGCTCCTGAGAGAGGAGACCCCCCCCCCAATCCCTGGAGGGGTTTCCAAGCCCCCTGTGGAGCTGTGGTGCTGAGGGCCAGGGGTCAGAGGTGACCTGGCAGTGCTGGGGGAGCGGGGGGACTCCAGGAGCTCAAAGGTCTCTGCCAACCAAAGTGCTTCTGTGATTCTATGAAATGGAGACAAAACAAAATCACTTTGAGCTCAAGGTTTAGTTGGTCAAAATGATTTGCTGTCCTTCGGTGTCTCCGGAGACCACAAGCAGAGCAGTAGCACTGGAGCTGCCCTCTGCTCCTTTCACTGCCTGCATGGCAATCCTTCCACACGCCCTGGGTAGCGGGGAGGCAGCTCCAGGAGCACCCCTCGCCACGGAGCTGCCGCGGCTGCAGGGTCTCGGGTGCGAGGCGTGAGCAGGGGCTGCTGTGGGTGAGCGCACCCCCGTGCTGGGTCAGCTGCCTCTGCCCAGCTCCCGAACCAGGAATCTTAGAACAGCTGGCTTGTTATGGAGTGTATTATGGAATAGATTACTGGCCTCAAGATGAATTCCAGCAGTCGGTTCATCCAGAGGTGTTGGTCCAACCCAGCCCAGGCTCTGGCTCCGGCTGCCCCCACTTTGCTCCTCTCTGGGGCTGGGTCTCCCTCCCGATCTCTTGCAGCCCTTCCAGTCTGCCAAGGCGGAGAACTGGTCGGAAGCAGCGGCGGGCACTGCGCTGCTGGCAGATCCCAGCCCTGTCCTGAGCAGGTGCTCAGCTCTGCACCTCCCCACACGATTCCTAGGGCAGGGAGATGAATTTTGCTGTTCCCGGTCTTGTCATCCATGTCAGGGCAGGGATGAAAGCAGTGGCTGTTCAGCTTGGGATACCTGTGCCATAATTACTGAGGATTTAATTACCTTCCCTCTGCAGCACTGTGTGATGGAAAGTGGGAGCGATATCAGGTGATATCAGAAAATAATTTTAATCTGCCTTACAACTATAGAATTAAAGGAGCTTATGTACAGAAAGCTATACACACATACGTCTTATTTCTTTTTCTTGCTGAGTTACAGTCGTTCTGGCCTGTGAGCAGCTCCAGGCCAGGTCTGGACTCTCCCTGTGCCTGGAAGGGCTCTCGCTCTAAGCACGTGAGTGGTGGGGGGAGGACTGGCCCTAACCCGGCCCTTCTTCAAACCCGTGTCAGAGGAGATGTCACCTCTGCCCAGGTGTAACCCCAAAGTGGTGAGCTGTCCACACACTGGGGGGTTTGTACCTGTGTCACCCTTTCCACTCGCTGGTCTTAGCAGTCCCCAGCAGACACGACGTGCAGACAGGGTCAGGTGTGACCGTGCAGGTCACCCCGGGCTTGACAGGAATGGGAATAAATTATTACTGTGCCCCAAAACCAGAGCAAATGAGGCACTCAGCAAATTGCTCGATGGTACCCAGTGGAGAAGGAAGATCCCTTCCACTGTTGGGCAGGACTGTGACGTTTGGGACGCAGACCTGGCACCCTCCAGCTGGCAGCAGCCGCCTCCCCCACAGCACCGAGGGCAGGGGCAGCACGGAGAGGGAACCTACTGCAGGGAACTGAGACAATGAGGCTGTCTCACGCAGAGCAGAAGGCAGCAGATACCTGCTTCTTGCTGCCTCTCCTCTCCCGCTGCTGCTGCAGGGTGCTGAGGAGCTGGGGCTGACCCATCCTCCGGCTGGCAGCGGCCACCCCTCGGGCTCCTGCTGCTGGAACATCCATAGGGACACCCCTGTAAATACAGCAGGTTAAAAACTGGCAAAGTAACAGATGATCTGTATTTAATGCAGATGTTTCCCATGTTTTGTAGTATTGTTTTATTGATAAATAAAAATCAACCAAAGACAAAAAAAGAATGGTGTTTGGCATCATAAGTGGGACCTGGAGCAAGCCACTGCCTGCGCTTGCTGGTGGAAAGGGGACGGTGCCGCGCAGCCCCTGCCTCCCACCCCCAGCTGCTCCCCCCAGGGTGACCCGTCCTCGGCTGTTGGTTACAGCGTGGTTAACCCTCACGGTGTCACCGGCCGTGCTGGAGCCAGTGCTGGGCTGGTAGCAGGCAGTCCAGGTGACAGTTTTCAGACACAGTCTTCAGAGCTGTTAACTGAACATAGCCCATCAAGCAGCTGAATGTGCACCTAGTCCCTGGCCAGCCACAAGCCTGTGGGTAAATAAGGATTTACGGGTAAGGATTAATAAATAAGGTTAATGGGAAACCAGGAACATGGGGTAGGCTTTAGGCATGATGCGTGTTACGCTGCATGCTGCAGCCACCCATTTCTTGTTTCACCACAACAGTCCAAGGAGGTGAGACTCCATCAGCTTGGAGGAATTTTAACAAAGGGAAAACGTACCTGGAATTTGCAATTGGGTCCCTCGAGGGAAGCAGGACCTAAGTGGGATTTTAATGAAGTCCAGTCCCAACCCGAGAGGGAACACTGTGTATATTAAAAAAGCAGCCTCCTGCTGTCGCCGGGTCCCTGAGTGCAGTATTTGTATGGCTGAGAGAATGGGAACGCAGCAGCTTGGATGTGCATGGGGGTGGGGGTAAAACCAGAGGGGAAACACATCTGCCATGAGCAGAAGGCTGGGCCTGATGACCTCCAGCAGCATCTTCCAGCCTGACTGTGTTGGATGGGGAAAGCTTTCCAGAGGAAAGGCAGAGTCATCTACGGAGAGGGGGGTGGAAGATTATTACAAGACAGGAGCAAACCAGGAATAGAAATAGTGAAAGGTGGGAGGTGAGAGTGGCCTTTCAGCTGGAGGAGCCAGAGCCAGGGCTATCGAAGAGTCATGGAGAGCAGCATAAGAGCTTCCCCTTGGTTGAAGAGGTGTCCGTGGGGCAAGACCTTTGTGAATGACACCAAAACTATTAATCCTGTGACCGGCTCCATTGAATTGCTTGGCCCAGACCTGACCCTGGAGTCCCTGTATTATTAGTTGCTCCACATTGCTGAGCACCAAAGCCATGGTTCTCCCAAGGCAAGGACAGAACTCGAGCCAGGACCCCAGAGGGCTGCTTATCTGTGAGCTGATTGATACCTGGCTTTTGTAAACTGCTCTCGAGAGGGCAACTCCAGGAGACCCTTGCAGTGTGGTGGACAATGGGCATTATCTTCCTGGCAGAAGATACACTCGGTGTAGAAACAGTAAGTCCCACACATGCACTTTGTTGTCAACTGATGTGTCTGGAGATGCCAGTGAGCCTGGAACAGCCCCTTTCACAGCCCAGCTGGGCTGTGGCACTGGGCAAGCCTTCGAGCACCCCTGGGCACCGTGGCTGGAAGGCAAAGCCATGGCAGATTCAAAGCAAATGGGATTTTCTTTTTAAAAGTACTTCTTTATCTGAAGGAAAATACTGACAGGGCATCTAAAAGGAAATATACACAAATCTATACAAACCCAGTATCAAACTCCTACCCCCCCAGCAGCAGTTATGTCACCATCACCACTGATGCTGTGGAGCAGAAACTGGGAATTCCCAGACTGGACCCAGTGGCAAATGGGAACTGGTTTCAAGAACACATGGATCAGGATGGAAGGCAGAACAGACAGAGTCCTTCCTCCTCGCATGCCGGCCACTGAAGGAGAGGCTTGACCCTGGTGATCCCTCAGCTTTATACTGAATAACAGTACATGGGCTGGGATCCCTCACTGGTCAGCGACCCACTGGGGTCATCTGTCCCGGCTGCCCCTCCCCACAGCTGCCACCTCTTCCTGACTGCACCCCAACGTGGGACACAAGACTGAGCAGTGACCTGGGTCTGCACAGGAGCAAGTCATAAGCAAGAGCCTCTCTGCCCACCCCAGCCCTTGGCAGGGACTCTGAACGTGGAGCGTTGTCACTGCTGGAAGCAGAGGCTGCCCGTGGAAAGCTGCCCTGAGCTCCAGCAAGAGCTGTTAGTCAGGAGAGACCGAGTGAGGAGCACAACCACCGAGCAGAATTAGTTCTGTTCTAACTCAAAGCAGGACAGGGGAAGTCAGTAGTGGAGGCAGTAGACATGCATCCCACCAGAGCTCTGCTGCCGTGTTTTAACCACCGACCCCCTCCTTCCATCCCCTCATCCCCCCGGCCAGCCCCAAGGGCTGCAGCCCCGAGCTCTGCAGGGAGCCCAAAGCAGCCGGCGCAGTGCTGGGCAATGGGGAGCAGTGATGGGGAGAGGGGCTGGAAGGTGCCTGCTGGGAGGGGATCCCTCCAAACTGGTTCCCCTTAGTGAGGGGGGCAGCATAACAGGCAGCAGCCAGAGCCCCGCAGCTCCACCTCAGCCTTGCTCAGGGCTTTCTCCAAACACATCAGGTTTTTTTTCCTCCACCTGTGACATAAGAATTAAATCCCAAAGCCTGCCCTGCAAGCTGCCCCAGGGCTGGAGCACGGGCAGCTGAACTGCTAAACAGCGACGGGACTGTAAAACCCACTCAGATAAACGAGGCAAGGTCCACTGAGCTTAGTGGGAAGAGGAGCCGTGCGCTCATCCCCGGCTGTGAGCGCATCCCCCTCTGCAACGGGGCTGTTGGTGCAATACTGAGTCATGAAGCAGGACCACGATGACAAAAATACTGCTAATGGCTGACAAATTATCCCAAAATGCTTGGATTTTTAAAGCGCAGCAAGACAAACAAAATTGGAGCAATTTAGCTGCGCGTGAATTAGCTGCCTCCCAAAGAAAACCTTGAGCAAACCGGTTTCATCAGAGACTCGTTAAAAAACCACTCAGAACATTAATACTATAAACATCTTCTCTGTGGCATAAATTTTGCATGTTTCCAGATGTGTTTTTATTACTATAATGCCCATCTGATGGGAGGAGAAAGTGAGGCACAGCTATTAGGATTATTTGGCCCCAGAGATCACAGCAAATAGTAACCTAGAGGTACTAAACCCATCCCCTCTCCCCCCGTCCCCAGCCAGGCGTGCCTGTGCCGCACCAGGCTGCCAAGTCTAAAACCCTTTATCAGATTTTATTTAGTCTTCACTGAAGCAAAACATTCCCTGATTTCAAGACCTAGTGCTGAGGGATCCAGGAAGCCAATACCTGTGATTCCTGCTAGAGCTGGGTGAGCAGAAAGGCAAGAAACTCTGCGTGGCTTTTAACCCCTTGGGCCTCCTGGGAAGCACTTACAGAGCTCCTCCAGTGCTGGCCAGCACCAGACTGTCAGAAATTATTGAGGGCATCTCAATGTAAATGTGTTTTAGCACATGGATGTTCTGAGCTGCTGGACACAAGGTGATGGGGCTATCGCTGCCTTTGCTCTGACGTCCTCGGACTCGTCCGTAACCCTGACACCCTGGAGGGCGCAGCGCTGGGCAGTGACAGCTCTGTGGTAATAGGGCAGGGAGCTGGAAAGGTCTGAGGTCTCCCCGGGAAGAAGGACCCTCCGGAGGAGAGATGCACAGGGAAGGGAAGAACCAGGCAGCAGGAGCCTCGTCCCCCTGAGCTGGGCTCTGCCACCCCCTCATTAACAGCAGGAGAGATGGGGGCCAACCAAACACCTCAACCCTCTGCAGGGACCGGGCGTTATTGCAGCGCTTCTGACTCTCACATCATCATTAACTTTGCTCCCCCACCCCTCAGTCCCTCTTTAGGAGTAGATATAAAATGAGGAGCTACAACAATGGATGCGCAGATAAAGGGCTCCCCGTGTCTAACGGGCTGTACACGTCAACGGCAGCAGCGCTGACCTTGGCTGAACCTCCAAAGTAAGTCCACGGCTTCCCTCTGCTTTATTCAGCCACAGAGGTTCAATCATCAGCCCCAGGTTCAATCAGCAGCCTGCTTTGGCACCATCCCTTTCCAGGACATCTGAAAAGGGTGCAGGAGCTCATAGGCACGTATCAAAAATTTAATTTCTGCTTTCTCTCTCATCTTGCCTCTGTTACTTGAAGTTGCTATTAAGCTACCCTAATTATTTTTTAAGAATGCAATAAAGACATCTAATACATGTAATTTTACCATAATGTATTGGGAATAATATGTAGTTTAGTGATATTACCAGTGCTAAAATAAATGGTGCTACTCACAAAGCTATGAGCTTTTCTTTTCATCATTAGCCCTAAAGAACAGGTCTTGATCTATTTATAATTCTTCATTAGGATCATTACAGCTGATTCTCTCCTCTCCTTGGCGACCTGTGGGAAGAACCACAGAATTTTGCTTCTGTTGAGTTCTTGGGGGCGTGTGATGTGAGGCAGAGGGAAATAAGTGTGAAAGGTGCTGAGTGGCCATGGGGCAACCACACGTGCCAGAGCCTTGTGAGGGAGACACAGGCAGAGCTTTTCCTGTGGCCACCAGACCTGTGGCCAGGCCCTGGCCTTTTGCACGAGTGAATTAATCCAGTCTGAAGCTGCGAGAGCTGAAGAGAGCTAACATGGTGTGGCTTTAGGTGATCCGGCAACGAGCGCGGCGGCCGCAGCTCCGCAGCACCAACGCGCAGGCACCGTGGCCAACGCCGACTGCAGCCTGGGGCTGGGACATATGGCCTGGGATGGGTGACAGTGAAGGTCAGTGCCCACACGTGCAGTAAAAGGGGGATTAAAAAGATGTCTGTACTCAGATAATCCTCAATTAACAGCAGCATTAGCCCGGACATGTCCACCCACCCTTTCGACTCAGGACTGGCTGCGAGTGCCTTGCCCAGGCTCTGGGACAGGGCAGGGGGAGGCTGCTCCCAGCCCCTGCATGAAGCACCCACTGGTTCCCAGTGCTGAATGTGGGTGTGTGGTCACAGTTGCACGAGTTTCAGCGCGTGGGTCACTCTCCCTGTGCCAGCGTATGCTCACCTCAGTGTCTCTGCCCAAATGTCGCCGCTCGGCCAGCACCGGGATGCTCTGGGTGAAGTGGCAAAGGAGAGGAGCAGGTGGGGAGCAGCCCCTGACACTGGGTAACCTTCAGCTCAGGAGAACAGGCACCAAAATAAATTCACTCCTATAGCCAGAGACCCCCTCAGCATCTCCCAAGTGTTGACAGCTCTTGCAGGAGAGGCATGGAATCCTTCTGCCCTTGCTTTGGGCAGTGAAACCTCACACAGCAGGTCCCACCACCTTGAATTGTCCCTGGTGTCCATACTTGTAGGAAGAAACATCAAAAAACCCAAAACACAGGAAAAAAACCCACCCAAGTTAAACCAAACCCAAACCACCTCTCTTCTTTCAGTCATATTGTTATTTAAAGGAAAACTTGTCCCTTCAACCAAAGCAGCCCCAAGGTCTAGCCTCCTAAAATGCACAAGTCCAGACACCTTCAGCTGTACGTTTTCCTTTGTCCAAACATCTCCACCTTTCCCTCCAGCTTCACATCCTACCTAGGGCTGTTCTGCTCACCTGAATTATGCCCCACACAGCTACTGCCACATTTGTCACTACATTGCCATTTAGCTCTTTAAGCTGTCCACAGATCTAATTATCTACAGAAATTATTCCAGTCCTCGCCAGCCTCCTCGGGCATTTTTGCAGCTTTTAGCCAGCAGAAAAGACTGAAGGTTTTTCCCCCATAATTTCAAGAGTTTTTAATCACTCCCAGCTTTGTCTTATACCTCCCTTTGCATCCAGGGCAAGCCACACTGACCAGGAAACACTCTCCAGCTGCTTCGTGCTGCTTGGCACGCCCGCGCTGCCGCTCGGCGTTACCGCTCGCCTCTGGCTCACAAGCATTTGTATTTCTCCAGCACTACGGCTGAGAGATAAATTCAGCTAACAACACAGAGCTAAAAACTGGCAGTTTAATTGCAGCTGTAGAGCGTGACGCCCCACCAAACAAAACACGAGCGAGAACATTTCCCTCTCCTCCCCCGGGGTGTACCAGGCAGTTGCTACCGTGGCTGCGTGCCCTGTCCTACAGAGACCTGTGTGCAGACAGCAGGCAGCTTTACAGCTGCCTTGGACCTCCAGTGACACGTCCAGCCACATCTGCAGCATCCTTCCCTCTCCTGTTGACCTCCTTGGACCGACAGGACAGACAAAGCACCGTGGAGAGCACGTCGCTTACACCACTTTGGGAACCTTTCCTGATGGCGTTGCAGGCTCCTCTCTCTGGCACTGTCATGGGCAGGCAGTACCGGGTCGGTACTGGGTGCCACACCAGGGCCAAGTGGTAAAATGCACTTTAGGTTTCTGACTTCAACATGCACAAGCTTAACAAAAATAAAATAAAATAAAATAAGCCAATGAAAGAAAAAGACCAGCTCCTCTTTTATATTGGGGTGGCTTTGTAGACTCACCCATCACTATGGTATCTGCACTTCCCATGGTTCCTGTGTGTTTGAAGTTGATTAAGTACAAAGTGTTATACCAGGACCTGGATGCTGAACCCAGCTTCAATAAATTAAATGGAATTTGCTCCTTTGGGTGGTCTCTTCATCAACTGCTGTATCATTCTGTAACGCCAGAGTGAAATACCAAGCTGCTCTGGCTTGCGGGGCAGCAAGCGGCTTGCTTTGCTCTGCACCCAGAGCCACAACCAGTCTCCTGCTCTTCCAGACAGAGCTAAAATCAAGGGCATTGGAGGGGAGATGTGGTCAACCCCCTCTGTAATTTCTTCCAACTGCTAATCTGTGCCCTGAAACAGGAAAATGGATATTCCCTTTAGACCTACCTGGTAGGAATATGAATGTCATTCTGCTTTTTATAAATGCCCCAATACTGTATTTAAGTTCTTTCTACAAGGACAAAACAGGTGAGCTCTGTTTTCCAGAGATCATTTCTCCAGGCAGACCACATTTTCATCCTGCAGTTGTATTCTAGCACTGTTATAACTAATCATCTCCTCCAGGTTAAACCTGCGAAGGAATCCCACATCATGTATTTAAATGACAGCAAAAAAATTCCCCTAACTCCTTAAAGTTAATGATGATCTTCATTTTCCACATATTTCTCTCCCTATAATAGCCATGTGCTAAATCTTCATGAGATTTTTATAGTTTCACTGAAGGAATATTTGCATAATTATTAGTGCATAATCTGCTTTAATGGTCCCACTGATTTTACTATTATAGCTGAATGTATGTGGTGTCAAATTTAAGCATATAAAGTTCTGGACGGTTCCTGACCAAGTACTGTGCCTGCTGGAAGCAGTGTGCCCACGCCTGTGCTCGCTCCAAAGGGCAGGGTATGGCCCGTGCCCAGGCAGGGACCCTCCTGCCCCCTCTGTGGGTGCTGCAGAGGCTGGACCCAGCCCGGTGGGTGAGGAGCCACAGGTCTCCGTGCTCACCCTGCTCCAGAGGAGCAGCAAAAAGGGAAACCATTGACTACTGATGGCCTTTACCGTGCTAAACTGGGGAGCACGAGCCGCAGCAGAGCCACACATCTCCTGGTACCACCGCAACGTGCAGGACCCTGACCCATGCTGGGAGTGAGGGGCAGGAGCCAAGGGAACAGTGCAGGCTCAGTGCCTTGCGGAGGTTCTACGGCAGCTGAAGAGGGTCTGGCCTCAGGCGTTCCTATTTTGGAATCTTCCCCCATAGCACTGACGTGAAAATATATAAAAAGGATCTCCTAAAACGAGAAGAGTGAGGTGTGGGGAAGCTGTGATGACAGCAACTATATCAGGAGGCAGCACAGACTTTTTGAGGGAAAGCATTCTGCTCTTTTCCAACCAGATCATCCTCCCTCCGGAAAATGCCATTTCTACAATTGTTTTTAGCCTGTTCTAATAGATGCTGATAAATGCTCTTCTCCTGGGGCTCGTCAAGAACAGAGGTGATTGATACTAAAGCGTTCAGTACAGCAGCTGCCAGTGTGACCTACCCCAAAAGCAACGCTCTAAACCCGATCCCTACAAAATAAAAAAATCACAAATACTTAAAATTCCTACGACAGCGATTTAGGTTTAAGTCGTAGCTCTTTGTGGAAGCCGTGGTAAAGACCTTCTGACTTGTAAAATGTACTTATTCAATTAATACAATTTACTACAGAAAGGAGCAGGGTGTAGGGGAGAGATTGCCCAGGCCTGAGCCCACAGCCGGGAACGCCGCTTCTCTCCCAGATCTCAGCTCGAACCGAGATTAAGCTCTTAATGCCTTATTAACAGCAAAGGGCTTTGCCTATAAAATGATCTGCTTTTTAAATGATATATTAAATTAACTTTCCTTACGTACTTGCAGATGGAAGTTAAATATTTCCACATAGCTCTAGACAGCAAAAGACAGTCAGGTTGGCTTAGCTGAACGTTTTGGGGTTTGGTTTTTTTCCTCTATTAAATGAGAGCTCCAGAGCTGGGAGCACCGTCCTGCCCCGTCACCTGCCAGGTTGGTCCTCCATGCAAAATTTCCCCTGGAATCCAGGAGATGTACTGACCTGATGGGCACTGTGCTTGGTAGAAGCCCTGGCAATAAGGAGCATCCTCCTGTTTGTCCCATTTCCTGCAATGCTCCAGGGATCTCGGCTTTCGGAGACGCCGCGCAGCGTTCCAGGTTTGTTCTTCCAGAACCGCCGACAAACAACGCTAATTGTTATCTGCTCGGCTTTGTGCAGGCAGCAGCAGTGGAAGTTTCTGATTTTTGTTTTGTTTTTTAAACAGCACCTGTCAGAATAAGATGATTAACTGTTGCTGTCATAGCCCCAAATTGCACGTAGTGTAATCCTCAAGTTTTTTCAACAGTTTTGATGGTACCTTATTTCCATAATAGCGGATAAACAACCATGTAGTACAAGGCTATAATTTCATTGATTGTTCCTGGCAACCTTGTATAGAGTGACAGCTCCTGCAGCTCGAGTGATTTGTCACTTGGAGCTCAAGATGCATGTCCTCTGCCTGACATCGGCTCGTATTTTACATATGATCCTCTTACATTTCACACCCTCCAAGCAAACATACTAAGATCATATAGGAATCCGATGCTTCATTTTACCTCATCTGCAGGGGTACTAAAAGGTGCCTCGTTGGATGTTTTGGGGAGCAGATTTTTATTTCAGATTCCAGTATTCCTTCCCTCCATTGGCACCCAGTTGGGACTGGGGCATCTTCCTTAGGATGTCAAGCAACGTTGGAAAAGAAAACCAGCTCCTCCAAAAGGGACCCCAACCTGACGTTGGATCTTGTCTGCCGTGCCCATCATGGGCAGCCTCCAAGGGCTCTGTCCCGAAGGAGAAGTGGGCAGCGTGGGCTTTGCAATTTGGGAGTGCTCGAGGGAACCACCACCACCATACGGGGGTGGAAAATTGAGCCTTTTTGTCTCTTTGCTAAACAAATGATCAGCGTCCTCTTTTATAAATGATGCAGCTGTAAGAAATTAGGAAATAACTTCTGGATAAATAGATTTATTGGTGCAATTTGGTTTTACATGCCTGGGATGGTGTGTTTATAAAATATTTATAGAGTTTTCCTTTGCAGCGATGGAATGAGAACCAGTTAAAACAACGTGGGGGTCTTCATTAGTGCCATTTCCCATGTAGGTTTGTTTTCTGTCTCATCTTGTCCCTTCATTATGTTGGCCCTCGTGATAAATTGGCCCAGATCATTAATTAATAATTACATCCTCTGTATAAAATCCGATTCCTCGAGTTAGCACTACTGGTTATGAATTTAAGATTATGCATAAACCTGTATGCATTTCTCTGCTCCATATTTAAGTCGTTCCGCTATTCATCCGAAACCTCATCAGAACAGATAATAAACCACTTCATGAACAGATGTGCCACTTATTCATCTAGTTCTATAATGATAATGAAGAAAATTTAATCTGGAGTGTCTGTGGAAGATAATCTAAAAGACAGATTGGTATGAATAATAAAGACACTACACAAAAATTTACAAACTGACATGAAAAGGCGATCATTAACTACTCCACAATGCTGCCTTTGATACAGTCCAATAGCGTGTAAAAACAAGCACCTCTTGGGTGTTGGACTCCACAAGGAGATACTGTTCCTGCAGATGTAAATGCTCTAAATTGCTTTTACTTTAAAGAAGTATAAAAGATAATTTCTCTTACAGCTGGAAGCAACATCTGACATTGCACAGTGCTGAAAACACACTGAAGAGAGGTTGGAGATTTCAGACACATTCAAGGTGAGCAGGATAACTGGCATAGCTGAATATTTATCCAAAAAAAACATAAGAAAATGCAGAGAGAAGTGGAAATTTGTGAGGCCAACTTGTTCTGAAGAGCCGTTTACCTCTCGTTAGCTAGATATATATTTATCTGTTGCCTCATATACGCTGCTATTGATTCCTGTCAACAGATAAAAACCCCCAGCAGGAACATGGTAGAGGCAGGAGACACTTTCTGCAGTTTAGTATTTGCAAAGCATCTAATGGAGCTGCATAGCTCCATGACTTCTGTTAACAGTCAAAATGATCATTGAAAATCCCCAAAGTGTCTTTGAAGAAGAAAAGCCATTGCACTCAATTTGTGAAATGTCCTAGACTGACAACTGTCACCTGGATATCCCCAAAGCAAGAACACCACAAACTGGGCAGTATAAGCTCTTCAAATGATAGAGTATTAAAAAAAAAAAAGGCAAACAGAGAAAAGAGAAAAAAAACAAGGCTGCTTGAAGGAGGGGGCCAGGGAATAGGACATCATCACTGTGATGTCCATGAAGTGGCATTAACTCAGACGTGTGCTCTGGCCGCACATCGAACGCATGCGGTTCATCATGAGCATGTCAACAAGACCAGTGGGAACATTCACCCTTGGCTCCTGTGGAAGACAAATGAGGAGACCGCAGGCAGAGACAGAGCGGGGGACGAGGTGCTCAGAGCAACAGGTACAAAGTCATTGGCAAAGCTGTGTGGGAAAGATGAGCCCTGGTGGGGCTGTTGTTTTCCATCTGGAGGGGAGTCAATGAAACCATCCATGATAACACAGATGCAGAAAAAAATGAATCCCATGGATGGACTAAATAATCTTTGAACTTCAGAAGGATTACTTGGGCGTTCGACCCCTCCCCAGACCACAGAACTTGCCCTAAGCAGGACCGGGGCTGTCAGGAGAGGGAGCGTGAGGTGCCAGCCCATGCCTGGGCTGATGGAGGAGGCACTTCCAGCTGCCTCACCTTACTGGGCTGGGGGAGGAGGAGAAGCCACAGCTGGCTGGGCTTCCACCCCTGCCGGTCGGTCCTCCCTCTTGCTCTGCCTCACCGAGACCTGCTCACAGCCACTGCTTTACCTCTCAGCAAGAGACAGGCTTAGAGCAGAACCTGTTGGTGCAGGAAAACCATAAAGGAACTTGGCTTGTTCATAGCTGGACAAGCAGCTGCTTTGAATTCCTTGTGTGAGCACTGTCCTTCCCCAGGGCCCTGGTGTCTGCGTGTCCCTGGGTGCCATGCCCCTGCACGTCCTCCACAGAGCCAAAGCTATTCCCTCTAGAAAATGACCCTGAGGGGAAACAGCCCATAACAGTAAATCTTATTTTGAACAGTTTGTCAACAAAGAAGTGCTGCTTTTAGCACCAGAAATATTGCCAGCCTCTCTCAGCATCTGTCACAACAGCAGCAGCCGACACTGCCACAAATCCTGGGTTAAGGAGATGGGAAATTAAATGGGTTTGAGAGGGCAACGTGGAACCCGGGTTTCTCTTTTATGTCAGGTCCCCAAATCTGAACCAACAGGAGCACTTGCGGGGAAGGATCTGGCCCCACACATGGGTCTAGGTTTGCTACTGAGTTGAGCTCTGTGGCTGTAGGAACTGGGATCTGCTACGGCAGAGTTTCTTCACTCTTCTGCGCTTCCTTACCAAATGGGGGGCAAATCCTGGTTTGTCAACTTTCCTTCCATTTTCCTAACGATTTTGATGGAACTGGGGTTTGCTTCCACTCACCGAGCTCTTCTGTTGGCTGACACATTTCAGATCCAGCGTGTCCCCCTCGCTCTAGCTGTCCACCCAAACAGAGGACACGCAGCCATACCCGCGTGGGCACAGGCTGAGCCTGTAGGAGCACAAATCGATCAAGGGAGCCTAGCTATCACCTCTGGACACTTCGCTGTGGCAGCACCAGTCCCGTGTGCTCGGTACTGTCAGTACCTGTGCCGGTCTCTCGGCCAGGAAAGGGCATGGGGGTTCCTGGTCTGCCTCCTTCAGACCCAGGTTGGTTGTGGTAGAGGCCACCTTTCGACAGCAGTGGTTGGAGGTCACAGTGCGGGCTTCAGGTGGTTTAAACCCAAGAGAGAGAAAAGTAAGAGTCATTACCTGGGACAACTTGATGTTTCTTGTCCTTGACCCAGATGAAGCCCACTGCCCCCCGACAAAAGCATCTAACTCAGCTTTGCTGGAGATGTGAAGAGCCACCAGTGTGGTTTAGTTTCCTTAGTGATCGCTGTCAGATCTGAAACACAAATATGAAATGAAAACAGAAATGCATCAGAATTAATTACATACATTCATGTTAATTACGTACTTCCTCCGAGAGCCAGCCTCTCGTGGAGCAGACTTCAGTGCATGTTGCTAGGTGTCTGCTTCTCAAGGACTAGCACAAACTGGTCAAAAGGGCAAGTATTTAATCTTCTAGTGATAGAGCAGACATTTTAATAGTGAGACTATTTTATTCTTAGGATACCTTCAATAAAGGATATACATCTTCCCAAGGACGCATAATTATTTGAGCAGCCCACAGCAATTTGTCAATGAGAATGACCCTGAGACCAGTGAAAGTTCATAAGGTGCAACATGAGTCACGATTAGAAAATAACAGAACTATTTCTCTCAGTGACACAAGGTGAAAATCCAATAGCAAATTGGTATGAAATATTATGACCCAAACTAAACCAGAGATGAGCAGATGAAGAATTGCAGTCGTTGCTCATTTGGGAAGCAAATGTGAGACTATGTATTTTGAGTGCTTCAGAGGAAATTGGGTATCTTTGGTAACATAGATATAAAGATATAGAGCAAGAACATCCAAGTGTTTTTCATTTATTACTGTAGTCGTGGAACTTGAAAAGGCAATGAATAATCCCAGAAAGCATTTTAAAGGCTCCACTTTTGAAGTGCTGGTGGCTGGGCAGTCTGACAGCCATGGCAGACAGTCCGACACTGCCAGAGGAGAGGCTGCAGGAACTGGATGTGAGTTCACAGGGCTACACTGCGGCTGTTCAGCTGCCCAGTGGGTCTGTGCTGCTGCACACGGACACTGTCCCGCGACGTGGCACAGCTCCAGGGCTCTCTGCAGCTCCTCCGCTCCCACATCTCACCCCAGGGAACGGCGGGGACAGGCAAGCGTGGAGCAAGTGACCCCTGGGGGCTTTTCTCCAGCTCCGTGCTGGCAGCAGCAGCACAGTCCCTGATATTTTGGTGCAGTTCAAGGGGATCCGCTGCAGTGTGGCTGGTTCCTTTCCCAGCTCATCCCAGGACAGGAGGACACCAGCCAGGCTGCGAGGGGCTGCGGAGCGCTGAGCACCGGCAGGTTCCACGGACCCGCGCTGGGAAGCCTGGCGGTGCCGTGGCAGAGCCAGTGAGTGCGGCCACCCATCGGATGCGTGCTCTGATGGATTACACACCATCTTAAATATTATAGGAGACTGTATTTCATCTGGACAGGAAACTTTAAGCGGGACATTTTTCTTACAATATTAACAATTTACCAGCTGAACTTTATCTTCTCCTTGGATAATAACCACTAGACTCTGGGTAAAGGAACAATTGATTTAAGATCTCAATCGAAATAAAGCATCCCTCTTATCTGTATAGCCAAGCGATGAAGTAACAGTCATCTGGGGTTATTGTACATTTGTCAGTCCATTAAAAGCAGAGACTCAAAATCTATATATGGAACGCAAGACATTTGCGGAAATGACGCTTGCAGAAATCTTCAGTGGTTAAGAGCCTGCAGTCTACGCCTTTCCCTCGGTTTCCACAATGTTTACTAAAAATATAAGGGGAAAAATATTTATACTTCCTATACTCAAACTTTCTTCCCTCTTTCCACATGCTTTTGCTTGATGATTTAATTGCTACTCCAACAAGGAGTGATGTGGTGCATGAGGAACACTTCATCCCTCTGCACTTGGTCGGGATGTCCTCGCCCACTGTGGTGCCAGTGCAGGGAACTTCTCTGGGTTTGGAAATAAGAGCACATCACTTGGGTAGTGACTTGAGTCCTGTTATTTTGTGTTCTGAAATATTTGCCACTGAATTTATCAGTGACCTTTCCCTGATGAAGTACAGTAGCCCAAGGTGCTGGGTTTGCACACAGGACTGGAAGAGTCCTGGACACGGATCTTTCCAATCCTACGCGTCTGCTGAAGATGGAGGTGAAATTCATCACGTTACAAATGAGAAAAGCACGCTGGGCTGGTACTGCCAAGCGAACGCTGCGTGTGAGTGCTGTTGGAAATGCACAAACCAATGAGGAACGGCTGATTTCAAACAATTCCATCTGATAATGATTTTCCCCCACATTTTGCCACCTCTTGTAGAGCGCATACTGAAGTGAGGCAGCAACATCAAATCCAAAGGATTCTGAGTTTTACATCCCAGTATATTTGCTGACAAAATGAAGTATCCAAATTCCTTTCTTCCTAATTGCTAGAAGTAAGTTTAAGACACAGCTTACAATCTGCGCACCCTCCGCTGATCTTACCCAGGATTTCAAAGCAAACCCCTCGCTACCCAAAGTTTGCTCTACTGCCAACAGGCAATACACTCTCCTCGGTCAAATCGGAATCATTACGGATCTGGGCCAGCAGTTAAAAGAGCAGGCATCGATTGCAGCCGTTTCTGCGTGGCAATACCTCTGCCATGTTAAATAGGGTAATTCCTGCTAAAACACCACTTACCTTCTCGAGTAGAAAAATAGCCGTGCTTAGTAGGCAAATGTATTGGTGCACCAATAAATTCAGTACGTGTTAAGGATTTCTTTAAATAACACGAGAATGAAATAAATCCAGAAAGAACTCCGTGTGCTTCACTCTGCACAGAGCTCACCAGCAAGACACCCTGTGCACGTGTTGGACTGGAGAGCTAAAGCTGCAGTGATATAAAGGATGGAACCATGCCCACAGCCTTCCTACGTTGGGCTTAACTTTGATCAAGCTTGTGCCACCACAAAACAGTGTCCCAGTGGCTGATGCCCACCACACACAGCTCCTTACCTCCCCCCTGGGCACATGGAGGCTTCTCCTGCCCCATCACCCTGCAGATGCTCATGTCTCCTCCCTGGGGAAGGGCACGTCCACCCTGGAGCCCTCTCTTCTGCAGTCTCCACACCAGTGGTCGAGGGGCCCAGCTGAAGTCTTCCTCCTCTTGCCCAGATGCGGCTCAAGGAGCAGCAATGGTGTTGGGCAGACAGGCCCTCAACACCAGCAGACTTCATGGGCTTTGGCGTGCGAAAAGCTCATCCAAACCACACCAAACTTTGGGCAGGATTCCTGCACGGCACAGAGTGAGGTGGCTGAGGAATCTGGTGCAAGTCGTGTTTATTTTAACACGACTGCTCTGTAAAGATAATTGTGTCGGGCTGAGCACGCAGCGCACTGGTTACAGTTCTATTCTAGTTACCATGGTTGCTAATACTTAAAAAACTGCCTGAGAAAGGAAGAGAATTGTTCTCCCCATGCTGGGAAACATCTCCCTGGCTCATTGCTGCCCACATTGCGCAGCAACGCTGCCGGTCTCTGCTTCAGATGCGAAAGCTGGTGGAGATCTGCCTGGCCGGGTCTGGCAGACGGAGCTGGGTTTCTCACGGTTTATCACCGTGCCAGCAGAACAAATCTCCTCCACTCCACTTTGGTTTTCTGTAGGGAGGAATCTTTCTCACTACTGCTGCCAGTGGGCATCCATGGGAGAGAAGAAAAGCGCACTCCCATCCCAAAGGCTGTTCTGGTGCCTCTGGTCTGAGCCAGCAGCGGTGTGCGGTGCCAGGGGGACGAGGATGAGGCAAAAGCCTAGAAAAGTAAACCACGTGCAGACCCAGTCCATGCTCCCTTAAGCACAGTGCTGCCCTGTGATAAGCAAATAAGTCTCCAGGATTAAAAAGAAACCAAAAAAACAATCAACAAATAAACAAACAAACCAAAACCACACACAGAACACGTATTTCCAAATACAATGGGTTTGAGCATCATAAAGTGAGCTATTGAAGAGCACGAGCCTTTGCTTTGGTCCTGTTGCTAAGCAAGGGTGGCTCAGCAGCATCATCTCCCTTCTGGTTGGAAGAGACCTCAAGACCGAGTCCACCCATCCCCCAGCACTGCCTGGGCACCACTGACCCCTGGCCCTCAGCACCACAGCTCCACGGGGGGCTTGGAAACCCC